>OU015497.1:74725397-74992897 GCA_907164885.2 Dolomedes plantarius | reverse complement strand
AAATAATCGAAAGAAAGTTTTTCTAAGGGATTCATGATTGTTGCTGGTTTATCTTATAATGGCAAGTTAAAAATAATGAGAGTGGAAAAAATGTCAAGATTAACTCCAAATACTATCAGGAACATATTTTATCGCCAATTTATCTGAATGAAATACCATCGCTTTACCCACAGTGCCATCTATCTGTGAGACTCCATCAGGACAAAGCTAGCAGTCACACATCAAAATCCACTGTAAATTTCCTAAAAGAAATGGAACAAAAAACTGGTATCAAGGCCATACCCTTCACTGATATCCCTACTAAATCTCCCGATGTATCACCTATGGATTTTTGTGCTTTCGGACTTTTAAAAGTCTACATTATCCAAACGTCGTCCCAAAACCCTTACAGGAGTCTGGAAAGCTGTTCAGGAGGAATAGGATAGAATACCTCTTCTGACACTTCAAAAGGAATTATTATCCTGGAAATTGCGGTGTCGAAAGATAGTTCAGAATAAGGGATGTCAAATAGAACATTTAAAACACAAGAATTTTATGTAATTTAGTTTTGTGAATACAATATACATCGTCTAAAAAATGTGTGAACAGCCTCTGTACCATAGAAAAATGTCTTTGACTCCTTTTTCATTGTTAAGCATGAACTAAAAATTTAAATGACGGGAAATTATTTTAAATATTCGTTAGGAGGAAAGTGTTATAGATGAAATGCATTATTAAAGTTGAAAAATTATTAAAGTTGAAATGCATTATTTTATTTTTCTCTTTTTAATTACTTCTACTATGTTATTTTATTTTCTTCTACTGTGTTATTTTTTAAAGACAAATCACAAGTTTATGACAGAGCCGCACTACCATAGACCTGAAAATGGTAATTTTTTTTAATACGATTATATACATTTAAACAAAAGTGTATACACACTTTAAACTTTTAAGCACAGCAAATATCCTCACCAAGTTTGAGAAAAAAAATTTTGATTCAGACTAAATCAAATGAAATGACTTGATGTTTTTTATTAATTTTATAGATTTCTACAAACATTTCCAATGAGAGGAAAAAACTGCTATTTGTCATCATAAAAATCCAAATAATTATACGTGCATAATTATATATAAAAGGGAAGTTTAAATAATTATTCAGAAACTGCAAGTTCCGAAAGGAAGTTCATATTGTAAAATATTTTAGAGAGAACATACCACATTCCTTGAGGTTGGGGGAACTGCACTACGTTTTTAAAACTTAGATAAATTTAGTAAATTTGTCTCTACAAAACTAAAAATGTTCGATATATATACGATTAAAGTCTACGATTAAATATTTTGGAAGAAAGTTAATCAAAATTCTTCTATAGTGACTAAAATAACTTCAAAGATAAAATTTCATACAGATTATTACCGAAACTAATTTTTAGATGAGTACGTCTCTGCGCTCTCCAGAGGATAATGTACCTCTTGCTCAATTATCTCACAGGAGATTAAATTTCCAGTAGCTAAACTAGAGTAATTAAAAGAGTAATTTAGTAACTCTCCCATATCATGTTGTCAATGTTTCCTGAAATAAAGATGTGCCGTTCAACCAGCTCAATCCCATCGAGTAATGTAAATATTAAGTTGTGAAAAATATGCGTAAATACGTCCTTCTTTGTTATGTTAACTACAGTTAGGAAAGGAAATGCCATTTCATCACATCCTATCTACATTCGTAGAATGATTGATATGCTAGTGAAATTGATGTCTTCCCCCTTTTCCTTTGAAGAAAAGTACATACTGATTTTTTTAAAGCAAAGAAGTTGGTATAATGCTCATTTGTATTTATAAACAAACAATATGCGTGTTTAGATAAAAACATTTCAAAAACAGTATAAAAATATAAAGAATATATTAGGCGAAGTTTGTCGTTTTAAACAAATCAAAGTTTACTAATAATGCTTATATAATCACAGGTTAGCGCATGCAACAGGATAGTTTTAGCTTATTTTAATATAAAACAGTTAAACGATATATCAACACAATTTATTTTAAGTTTTTAAACGATGTGGAAATCCTCAGAAATAAATCTTTTCGTCAACTGTTAATAAAAGAAGCACTTTTCAATTTTATGCCCGAACTTCTCATTGTTAATCAGTTACTTGGTAAATATCACTTTTATCTCAGCCATCTGATCACCAGTAAAAGATACTCAGTCTAAATATCAACGGAAAAAATACGATCAAACGCAAAGTAAATTTAAAGGATTTAATCTGATAAATCAACAGTACTAGAAGGCTGGGAAACAAAAAAAAGTTTATTTCTAATTCATTGTTATTTTCATCCAAGATACTATCTGCTCTCGGAGAAAAGCAGTTACAGGCGGCAGTTCTTTTCACAAATATCCTGAAATAGTTAGCGTGAAACTGCCTTTGTAACTTCAAGTGCTTTACTTAGATTAGATCTAGAAGAATTCTTTTCTAGCACAAGTGAAAGATGTTAGCGGAAACGAATTTTATTCCTCAATGTAAAAATGCTGTTTTTTTAATCTCTTGGAGTTCTTGTAAGACTATTTAAATAAAAAAATATTTTCTTAAAATTCTGTTACAAATAATTTGTTTTTAAATAATACGCACAGAGAGGAAACGGGCATTATAATAATGAAAATATATTTCCCATAATAAATGAGAATTACGCAAAGTTTATTTTTTTTCAATCATTGAAGAGTAAATGAATTGTGATTATTTCCTACTGCTGACCATACATAATTTATAAGTCATTATATCTATAGTTAAAAATTTCCGCACGAAAAACCGGGCGTTATTTTTCTATATCAATAATCCTTTAATTTTATAGCAAAATTTTATAAAATTTTAAATTAAATTAACTTCATGTGTATTATGTAGGCATTATGATTTAGGCATGTTTCAGCCTAAATTCTATGATACCATTTCATTTGATTTGAGCTGAAATCCCATAACTGTTTCACAAACTCGGTGAGGATATTTGCTGTGGTTAAAAGCTTAAGTGTGTATTTATACTTTCTATGTCCAGATAATTCAGCGGACGCCCAAAATATGTTTATCTCGCTTATATCCTAAATAAAGGGAAAAATACTGCTTGCTCGATCAGGAGAAGGCGAACTTTCATCACACTATCAATATCCATAACATATAAAAGACACTGAAAATATGTAATTCTTACATATTACCTAGATAAGGGGAAAAATACTCCTTGTCCGATCAGAGGAATGTAACCTTTCATCACATTATCAACATCTATAATTTATAAAAGACAATGAACATTTGTTCTTATATATAATCTAAATTAAAAAAATCTCCTTGCCCGATCAGGAGAAAGCTAATTTTCAACACATCAAAATCGATAGAGTATAAAAGACACTAAAAATATGTTCATCTTACATATTAGTTAAATAAAGGTGGGAAAATACTCCATGGCCCATACGCAGAATGTGAACTTTCATCACATTATCAACATCCATAGCATGTAAAGGACATTGAAAATATGTTCTTACATATTATCTAAAAAATACTCATCCGATCTGGAGAAAGCGAATATTCATCACATTATCAACATCGATAACGTATAAAAGACACTGAAAATATGTTCATCTTATATATTAGTTAAATAAAGGATGAAAAAACACTTCTTCGGCCATCAGAAGAATGTGAACTTTCATCACATTATCAACATCCATAACGTGTAAAAGACACTGAAAATATGTTCTTACATATTATCTAAAAAAATACTCCTTACCCTATCAGGAGAAAGGCAATTTTCACCGCATAATCAAAATCGATAAAGTATAAAAGACACTAAAAATATGTTAATCTTATATATTAGTTAAATAAAGGATGGAAAAATACTCCTTGGCCCATGAGGAGAATGTGAACTTTCATTATATTATCAACATCTATAACGTTATCTACAAAGCATATAAAGAACAATAAACCAGGGAAATCTGGTCTATATAAACCATAAATGAGCCACGTAAAATGTTTAAAGAGGTCATGGCAAAAACACAGAGCTGCATTTTAAAATTATATTGGAAATCAGAGAACAAAATGAGACGTGACCTACCCAAAATTCAGAGATTCCTTTCGAGTCTTCAGGACCACTATGAACTGTCATGACATAATTGCGTAAGAAAGTAAACCCTTCTTTAGGAACTTTTCCCATATTTCACCCTGTTTAACTTAAGTTTTTAAAAGTCAAATATTTATAGAGGCAACGTGGAAAAGATCACTTTGCAAAAGCTAAGAATTTCATGGAGAAATTCATTCTGCGTTTGCTCGGTTAAAAGCACGTAAGACAAAGATTTTTATGATTTGAATTTTATTGATCTCATTTGTAATTTTCTATGCGTTTGGGGGGTGGATCAAATGATAGAAAAATTAAGTCTTAGAATAAGCAAAGGAAAATAACCGCTTTAATTTCGGATATCAGAATTTAGTCGATGTCACTGTCATTTTTCCCCATTTCAGCATGCTATAAATATAAACAGAGTGTATCCATAATTAAAGTCCCACTTTCAAAAGGCTGCAAAAAAAGAACCACTGGTCAGAATGACTTCAAATTTGAACTGAATATACAGAAGGGGGAAACGATTTGGCATAATAAAAAAAATCTTCCAACCGATTACAGCGCCATCTATTGATACATTTTGGAACTTATTTTTATTATGCCAAATCGTTTCCCCCTTCTTCCAGTACATTCAGTTCAAATTGGAAATCATTCTGAACAGTGGTTCTTCTTTTGCAGCCTTTTGAAAGTGGGACTTTAATTATGGACACCCTGTATATCTAAAGGTATAGTTATAAGATTAAATCCTTTAATTACAATGGATAAATATAGGGTTATATGTCAATGAACAAATCGGTATATGCCGGAAAAAGTTAGTACACAATATTTAGGTTATTTTCAATTAGCCATAATAACTTTCATTTAGTCAATATATATGTCTCCGCATAGGACTATTCTCTATGCCCCTTAATGTGTCTGAACATTTAAATTTCTTCCCATATCTTTTTATATATAAAACAGTTCCGTGGCTGACTGACTGACTAACAGATAACGCACAGACCAAACTGCTGGACCTAAAGAGCTGAAACTTTGCATGGCGGTTCTTCTTATAGTGTAGAGTTTCACTAAGAAAGATTTTTGAAAATTGCCTCTTAGATTTCTTTAAATTAAAATTTTAACTGTTTTTGTAACATTTTTTAAGTTTAATTCAAAATAATAATTTGAGGGTTACAAAATTTATATCATGAGAAAGTTAATAAAAATTCCTTTAAAATGAAATCTTTTTCGAATCTTTACCTCCATTTTCTCATTTTCAGTGAAATTTTAAATATTAATTTGCAGAATTTGATTTATTAAATGTTGATGACGAGATTTCTTTTCTTTTTGTGATACTTCAAATTAATTTTGCGTCACGTGCATAACAACGAAATAAATTGACAAAAAAATACTATATACAGTAAAAGATAAAATTTAACTACTAAATTAATTGAGTTGTAAGTATTTTAGGAATTTAATTCAAATGAGTATGTTTTATGGATATTAAATTAAACCTATATATAAAACTGCAATTTCCCCTCAAAGTATGCTTCGCCATGACGATAAATAAGTCTCAAGGCCAAATTGTAAAATACGCTGGCGTAGATGTAAGAGAAAATTGTTTCTCCCACGGTCAGTTTGACGTAGCTAGCTCAAGCGTAAGTTCTCGGAGGAGCCTGGTAATATTAGTTCCACCCAACGAAGAAACAAACAAAAAAGTTTTTAAGGAAATCCTCTAAAAAGCAATTTCAATATTGTTCCATTGTAATTATCCTAAAATGTACTCCGTAGCTAAGCACGGGTAATCATTTAGTAATATATAAGACTAAAAGTTGCTATTATTTGATTATATTTCGATCTCTTAATTTTTGTTCATTTTGCCTCAAATACACCAAGCTCTACACCGGAGCTATACACAGAGGGCAGGAATAATTCAAGTAGAAATAGCTGACCTGGACTCAAGAGTCCACACAGAAAATTTTTTTCCGAAACAGTGCTACCAGCCATCGCAAAAAGCCAAGTACACTCCGCCCGAGACTAATAGTTTAATCAATTCAAAACCTCTTGTCCGTTCGCAATTAAAACCGTCCCAATAACTATTATTTCACATATTTACACTTTATTTTGTATAAACCACTTTACTTTCATATTATGCACTTTGCATTAACCTATATTTCACATTTCTTTATCAATATTAGAACGTATTATTTAAGCTCTATATTACTTAAACATATATTTTACAGGTTTTCTTTAACACATTTTTTCTTTTAAGAACAATTTGTATAAACACCATACTAGTACCACTATGTCTAGCCCAAACAATATATTACTGTGACAAGTATTTTACAAACTTTTTACTTTAACATTTTGAATCAAATTGTAAAATCACTATTCCTGTACAAACCTAACTAAATATACACATTGCTACTTAACATATGCCCAATGTCGCAATTACATAAAAGTGCATAACGGCACGTAAACTGTAGCAGCACACAAATTTAACATAGTATAGATTCAATAAGTATTCTACTTAAAACTAGCAAACTCGTACCTCTTTAACAGTATAATTACACTGCAACAGTTATACTAATGCCTATTCAATTTATTTGTTACATTTACATTAAGGGGACTCACTACCCTTAAATCTTTAAAAACATTCGATTTTTTGAAAAAAATATATGTTAAAGCAGGATCATTTCTCAACAAAATAAAGCAAACTGCATGAAAATATTCCGCTTAGTTCTGGAGATATTGATATTCTAAATATTTAATTACTGATTAAGTTTATGGTAAGAAAAATTTTAAACTCATTTTTCTCAAAATGCAATTTTGCATCATTCCGCAAATGATATCTCAAAAACTATGAAACAAAATTCCATGAAATTTTTATCACTGCATAATCATGTTATTTTATCGCGTCTGAACTATAATTATTGCAATCACTGCACAGTTTGCAATTTTTTCAGGGGTAAATGAATGCAGAAATTTAAGGAAATTTTAAATATATTTTGAGCAGTTTTAAAAAATTGAAAAAAATATTTCAATTTTGAATGTTTTATGTTCAACTGTATTTTGAATTATTTATATTAAATATAAAATAGGAGTTATATATTTAAGTGTAAAATTAATTTCATAGTTCTGCGCGCAAGCCAGTATACGATAAAAATGCTTAAAAAAGAAGGTATATCTAAAGCATTTAAAAAAAAATTAGTTAAAATTATATTGAGAGTTGAAAATTTGTTTATTATAATAAATATATCAATTTATCATATACATAAAATTGGGAGTAAATTGAAATAGTTACAAACAGTCAAAAAGTATGAAAATATGCCTTATTTCCTCGACATAAGGGTCGTGAGTCCCCTTAAATTCTAATATAAAACAACTTCATTTCCAATCAAATTGCACGTACATAGTATTTGGTCTTGTACACAAAAATCCTCTTGCTATTATGGTTGAACAAAAAGCAAGAGAAAGTCCAAAAGGATACTCACAATTTTCTTTATGTACTTCTTGCAATAATAATTGTTATAGAATTTGTTCTTGTCCCACTGCTCTATATCATCCGGTAGCGTCTTTCTAATATCTCTGAATAGCTTATAAGAGAATAAGCAATGCTCTATGGTTTGTTTCTCTCCACACTGACATTGATCACTCTGACATTGATTACGGTGGAACCTGTTCTAGTACTCCCCAATCGCACCGTACCAGGTCAAAAATTGGTTTATTTTAAAGTCGCCACATAGCCTATCTTGGTTAACTCTTGGATATATTTCATAAACTTGTCTTCCTTTTTCACTACTGTCCCATTCTTTTTGCCATTCAATAATCCCATATTTTACAATCTTATGTTTGATTATCTGTTTTGTTTTCTTATACGTTGTTCCTATTACCTGCAACGCTGACGCTTCCTTGGCCGCTTTGTCTGCTTTTTCATTACCTTCCGTACCCATGTGTGCTTTGACCCAGTGCAGGTAGATTAGCATCTTTTCTTCTTTGATCACTTCTTTTATATTCTCAATTATTTCGCCTTTAAATTGTAACGATTTCAAAGCCTCTAAGGCACTCATCGTGTCCGTAAAAATATCAAACTCTCTTGTACCCTCATCTCTCATCCTCAATATCGCCATCTGTAATGCTCTGATTTCTGCAATATAAGAGTTACCCCCAAATATTCTTTCTCTAATAATTTCTTTTTCACTGTCTTCCCTATATATAACAACTCCAGCACCTACTCTGCTCTCTTCATATATCTTGATGCCCGTCCTGGGGTTTCCCCCCTTAATCCAATTTAGGCTAATTAAGTTATCTAATCCCATAATTCTCCTCTTTCTAGTCTCGCAATTTTCGTCATTGAAATTATCGCCTTCGATTTCCAGTTCCTTTCCTTCTTCATATATTTTAAAAATTCGATTACTTATTCTTGCCCTGATGTTCAGCGGAATGCAACCCGCCAGCACACACAATGCATCAGTGGCAACGGTTCTATAACACTTAGTAATGAATAAAAGGAACGGCCTTTGAACTTGTTTGAGCTTCATGTTAAATATTGTCAAGTTCCTGTGCCAAATTTCCGCAGTGTATAATAGTGCCTTTTCAATAACTGTGCTATATATCATCTTTACTATATCCGGGCTAATTCCCCAAGTCTTTTTAACTAATTTTGTTAACTTGCACATTTTTTATAGATTTTTCCTTAATCATTGTTTCAGGGCACGAATAAATTATTTTAGTGCAAATGTTGTTAGCAATTTTTTGAAAGTTATTTTAATGTGTCATGAAAGCTGCAACCCTATACCTTATATTTTGCAATCCTTCTAGAAATATACCCCGTAGTATTAAGAATCTTTTTCTTATTTTCAAGTATCGGACCTAGCTTATATGTAATATTTCTAAACTCTTATCTCTAAAAAAATTCCTTGTTAAATAAATATTCCTTCCTCCTTTCATCTGTATGGTATCCGATATTCCCGAAGGTAAAATGTATTTAAGAAAAACAACGTTGTTTACCATACGGGGTTTCACTTTCCCACTCATGTGACACTCACAAAAGTGAAGTTCCTCTTTCTTCAAATTTTTTGGAGAAAGGAACAATTTTTTTAGCATTAAGAAGCATTATAAATTTCATAACGTAAATTCCAAAATTACGTGAAATATATATTGAAATAAGAATTCTACTTATTATTGATATCCTTGATTAATGATTTTCAAACTGAATATGGCTTGTTTTGACACAAGATTCCATTTTGTTTGTTGTTATAAAATTTGTTCTTTTCCGAGAAACGGCCATCTTTGTAAATATTATGGGTAAACTTGTTGTACTCATCGCTGATGTTAAAGAAGTGTGAAGAAATGTATGAGGCATCTGAATTCTAAAGAAGATTTATTTTGTACATAAATTATGTAAGAAATTATACACTTTCTTTTTTCTGAGTTTTATATCAGCCGTCATTATCGACGAATGGGTTTCGTGGTTATCGAGTTCTGAAATTTTCCATTTCTAGAGCAATCGATAATATCTTCAAGAGTATGCAAGCATGCCTATCTCGGCTCTAAAATGTTTTGATTAATTCCTTTCTAAATTAAAGCCCAGTTGCTGAGAGCTAACTGTAGGCCAGCTTTTGTCCTTGTATACAAGCATCGTGCCAAATCTAAAGTCTTTTGCTGAACTCTGCTTTAGTCCCAAGTAGTATAGTACAAATCCTTATTAGGTTTGACTCAAAATTTATGTTTTTAAATTAGATACCTTATCTTGGTATACGCTACCACAGTAAACTTACTATAAAATAGCACTAATAGTAGAGCTTTAAACAGCTGCATTCATAATACTACTTTTGAAACTTAAGAGAAAAACCGAAGAATCAGATAAAAATTAGCAGAACTTGTGTGTAGTAAAATAAATTTGCTCCTATGAATATATTGTAGGAGTTCGCTCGACGATATTTGTAAATGACGATTTCAGATAATAACAACATAGTTTTTTCTCTATAGTCTTAAAAGTTCACAAATATTTCAGTCACTTAGAACTATAGCAAAGTTCAGCAAAAGACTTCAGATTTGGCACAATACATACCCACAGGTGTAATAACAGACCTACCGTTAGCCCACAGCACCTGCGCTTTACTAACTTCGAAACGGATGACTCAAAACATTTAGGAGCCGCGATCGGCATGCATATATACATTTGAAGACATTCTCAATTGCTCTAGAAATTGAAAAATTCAGAACTCGATAACCACGTAACCTATATGAAATCTGATTTTTTCTCCGCGCACCAAAAATATCGCCAAATATCTCCAAACTCACCAAAAGTCTCAAAATTTTCGCCAGAGTCACATATACAAATTTAACGCTCAATGACATTACACAAACGGTATTTAACAGAAGAAAAACATAAATTGAGGATAAAGGGATAATTTTTTATAAATTTTTAAAAATACAATACTTTTTACAACTTTTTACAATAATATATATATTCTACTCTTTGGATTTTTAAATGTTATCCAAAATTTATTTTCAGGCCTGTGTAGAATATTTTTATAATTTGACACTATGTAAGTCTATTTGAAAATTATTCCATGTTGCACAGTAAGGAATCTTTCTACAATAAAAGTAACTGACCATCACCAGAATCCAAACAAACTTAGTTATATGAAAGAGGCAGACTATTTTTAGAGGTGTTACATGCAACAAATTGTTTGTTTGAGAGATGCTCTTTGATAATCCGAATCTTATCTATATACATATAAAAAGTTCCGTAACTGACTGACTCACTGACTGACATACAATGCACAGACCAAACCGCTGGACCTAAAGGGCTGAAACTTTGCATGGCGATTCTTCTTATACTATAGGGGTGCAGTAAGAAAGATTTTTGAAAAATTCTTCTTAGATTTTTTAAAATTAAATTTTTAAGCTGTTTTTGTAACTTTTTTAAGTTTGCATTTAAAATAATAATTTAAGGGTTATAAAATTTATATCACAAGAAAGATCATAAAAATGCCTTTAAAATGAAATCTTTTTCGAATCTTTATCTCCATTTTCTGATTTTTGGTGAATTTTTAAATATTAGTTTTTAGAATTTAAATTATTAAGTGCTGATCACGTTATTTCTTTTTCTGGTACTTTAAATTAATTTATCGTCACGTTCATATCAACGTAATAGACAAAAAAAATATTTTTCTACCTAATGAGGCAGACGATTGTAAATTATCCAAAAAAAATTAAAATACAGTAAAATATGTTCCTCAAACTGTGTAATATTAACTGTACTATATTCTTTAGTATGTTCTATTAGATTTAATTTGAATATTTTCTTCTACATTATTTTGTCTATAAAAATATACCTTCCGATTTTTTTTATAAATATATTTTTTCGTTTTTTTTTTACATCAATTGCATTCATTGGTCGTTGTATTTATTATAAATATATTTAAACATATTTTTGGCATTAATTGCATATTTACTGTTGTATTTAATTTGAATGTACTCCGTATCGAAGTATGGGTTTTCAGCTAGTTATTCCTAAAAACTAATGTTTGAGACATATGAACGTTTTTCCACTTTCTGAATAACCACTTTCTACTTCTTACGAAAGATAAAGTAAGTACTTATATGTTTAAGTACTGCACAGCTGTTACTCATTATAAAATAACGTTAATTTCAATTATATCTTACATTTGTTTGTAACTGCAGTACTTAATGCTATTTTAATCCAAGAAACGTTTTTATTTTCGTGCCTTTGTGAACCTGCACGCTCGCATAATTTAAAATAACAACTTACTCTTTTATATGATGAATCAATAGCAGTAGGCAGAGACATGGTCTCGCTTTGCACCCTGAGCTGACGATTATACTAAAGAGAAAAGAGGGTTGTTCCCCCCTTTCTTTCTGCTGCGAGAATCCCTAATGAAGCTCATTACGGTGCAGAAACCCGTCTGTCAACCCATGGCAAGTGCTTACTCATACATCTGTGAGCTCAATGAAACCCTTTATTCAGCGATTTAAAAATCTTTTTAATCTCTTATAAGCATTTTGCTCAAAGTGTTGCTATAATTAATATTGATGAAGATGTATCGAAGCTTAAATAAAGTTGCATGATTTACATAATAAAATTTAAACATGTATAATTTACATCGTTTACCCAATCAGCTATTTAAGCCTCATAGAGAGCTTAAACTTAGTATACTTATTTACATTTGAATTGGAAATTTTACTCAATTTTAGCCATGCTAAAATTGGATACAATAAAATTCCCGATTTTCAGTGAAGATGAATTTATTTTATTTTTTGAACTCCTACATATATTTACGATGCCAGACTTCTCTTTTCGAGTTAAAATGAAATTAAATCTAAGTGCTGCACTTTATTTAATTTCCTAAGTAATTTTTAAGCTTCGGAAATATTACGACATATTTATCTTTAAAATAACCATTTCGCTTCCTGGATTGTTCTTTTAAGCATTTCCAAAAGCCTTTCATCCTTCAGAATTTGGAATACGTTATTATTAAATGTATGAAAGTTTTCTATTTGATGATGTAAAGAGTAAAAATGCATAAAATATGAGTGGGGCGAAATTGTCATTTCCCATGTCTAAACATTTAAATATTAGAATATGAGAGGATTTTAACAATCAGCGTTTCTTAAGTTATTGTCCTTACTTCGTGATTTCAAAATCGAATGAAACCATATGATATGCATATATTTGGATAATATACAGGGTGTCTCAAAAAACCTTGACACAATTTAAAAAATTATATAAAATATTTATGGTAGGAACTAGAAATTCACATGCGTATTACCTTATACATTTAATTTTTTTTAGTATAATCAATAAATTGCAATATATGTGTATATATGGGAATAATATATGTGTTCCTTTTGTGGAACGGAGAATATCTACCCGTTAATCCATTTCAGCCCATGTGTATTCCAAAATGAATTCCGCAACACATGAAATTGCAGCAATTATGCGTTTTTTGAGTTCTTTAAGACTGTCCACTTTTGTCCAATAAACGTTGACACATCCCAAAAGAAAAAAAGTCAAGAGGTGTTATGTCTGGAGATTGAGGTGGCAATTGGATGGGACCATATCGTCCAATACACCTCTTTGGGAATTCCTCATTTAAAAAAGTCTCGTAAAATCATTCCTAGTGAGTCCATGCACCGTCTTGTTGCCAAATGATTTTGGGATGTAAATAAGAAATTTGTGGGACAGCAAAAATTTTACAACTTTTACAGACATTTTACAACTATCGCTTTCACTAAACAAATAGCGCCATCTTTTGAATTTTTTTGACACAGAAAGAAACTCTAAATATATGCTGTAACACATCTGTGAATTTCCAGTTCCTACCTAGTATACTTCTTTTTATTTATTTTTTTTTCCAATGCGGAGGCACTTGTCGTCAAACACTCGCCTATACTACGCCGCAATTTTACTGCCCATTTTATTGTGCAGACACCATATAGGCGGACTGCATTACCCCCTATGAAGGGACGACACGAACGGAGGCATTTTTCGTGGCGCGACGCCAGGATTCGATCCGAGCACCCTCAGCACCGAAAACCAGCGAACTGTACCACTGGGTCGCCACAAGCCACTTCTTTTTATAAAAAAATTAAAAGTCTCAAAGTTGTTTTAAGTCACCCTGTATGTCATTCAGGCATCCCCAATAATATGTTCATGGTTAGCCCCGTAAAAGCCTAACACAGGAAGCAATGGAGAGAGGAAGTTGGTGAATAATGGAACGGACATTAGTCTGAAATCTGGAGGGCCTTTATAACTAGGTGGAAGAAAATAATACAAAGATGAAATTGTATGTAAATCTTGGCCTCAGCAAATATAACCTAAAGGACGGACATTAATATCTATGCGTGCACAAACCTTCTCAAATCATCCAAAAGAGAATCCTGATAATTGGTTTAAAAGAGAGGGAGGGAGCTCGGGAACGGACCCCGGGAACAAGCACAGTGATACGAATGAATTTATTGATCGTAAACTATTAAAGAATAATTTTTTCTAATGTGGAGGCACTGAGACATTCGCCCTCAGTTATTCACCGCAAAGTCTTTCTGGAGACTTTGCAAGCTACTTAATGTAGCCAACACCTGTTGTGTTGTTGTTGTATAACAGCAAAATAGCCAACACCTAAATGGCGCTGGCTACTTAAATGGAACCTAAATGGGGCCTAATGTCCTGTGGGAGCACCATTTAGGTGAGTCAGCATTGATCCCCATGAGGGGGACGACACGTTAACGACCAGGCTTTATTCAGGTTTTGAGCCAAAGTCCACTGCATGTAAGCTGCCTACACTAACCACTATACCATGTGGGTTGCAAATTAAAGAATGATAGCATATAAAAATCACTAGCGAACCCTACAGTACAGGACCATAAGGTTGGGAGAAATAAACTAACTAGGTTTGTTCATAGGGAAAGACAAATGGGCTCGAATTATTAATATTGGCTTTCATCAACTCGTGGACATTGGTACAACGGAAAAAAAAGAGTTATTATTATTTATTATAACATAAAATTAGGTGGCAATTAGAAGAAAGAATACTTGAAATGACAAAAATCAGGCTGCATGACACAGAAGTAATAGTGAAGTTTGGGCGAAGAGAGGGGTGTAAAAAATTATATTATATAAAAAACCCATCATACTTCAAAACGATAAAGATCCTGTCTTAATAATAAATAGCACTTTGTTTTCAAAAAATGTATGGTGTATATGTTTTGAAGTTGCTAAATATAGCGGTTAAATATAGTGGTTAAAAATTAGATATTCGTATCTCACCCAATTTCCGTAAAAGTTTGATCGTTAATTACAGTTAAACTGTATAGTTAACTGGAATTTAATTATCATTGGTTTCACTCAACTCGAAAGCTGGATAAACCGCAAGAGATATTATGCATTATGTTTATACCTAATTTGAAAGGAAATGTTTTGAATTTACAGTTTATCCACTCTTGAGGGTCATTAGCGTGCCTTTGTTTCCAGCTACATTGTTCGATTTTAAGTTCGTTTTCAGGTTGAGTAATTAAAGAATTTTAACTGGCTGAAATTTTAGGAAATAAATATCTCTGAAAAGTTTTTCTGCATTTAGAAATCGGAATTACTATTTTTGTCTGCATCATATGTAAAAGAAAGTAATATGATAATCTCGCACGTTGAATCTTATTAATAGGAATTTTGTAAACAAAATGCATTTCTTTTATTATAAAAATATAAAAATTATTTCATCAGTTAATTGCATCGTATTAATACTACTGTAAGATGGGATTACTTTGATTTTAAGACTTACCCATGCCAGTTTTAAAAGCAGCCCAAAACGAACAATTGCAAAACATTGGTACATCCTTTCTTTACGAAATAATTTATTGCGCTAACCCGTATCTTTAATTACCATTGAGAGATTAACGTTAAAATGTGTCACAAAGTTGCCCCACCGAGTGGGGCTACTTTGTGACATCTGTGTTTTCGCCTTGAAATCCAAGAGAAAAAATTACTTGATACAAAGATAGACAGTAAAACGGTTATCAAAAGCTTATTACACAATTATATGCACCTATCACAAATATTGATAGATTTATCTATATCTTTGACATCAAAGAGACCGCGGGTACCAAGGGCAGCCATCAGTTCTTTGGGAAGATGAGGAAATTCGTATTTTGGCACATTCTGCTTCTTCTGGCGGTTATTTCCCAGATAGTCAATACTTTTTCTCTCCAGCGGTATTTTAGAGGACGAATAAATGCAACATCGAGCGGCTTTAGGGGGTGGGTCGACGTTGTGGGTTAATTTGTGGCAGTTTCAATGTGTCACATTTAACCCCGTCACCTTTCGATATTTAGGTTATGTTCTCATATCTCTCGGAAATTTCACCACAGAAAAGTTATATTGATCCACAATCCAACCAACATATTGACAATAGAAAGTAATTACCAGTGGTAGTTGGTTGTATAAGGTGATAGCCTTCAGGACACAAAGTTTCCGAAGTTTGAGTCAATAGCTGACAACAGGTTTGTACAATACACGGGCCAGCGAAGACAAATGGCGTGTAGAAGCTTCGTACTAGACACTAGGTGTATTTGTATGTCGGACAAGCTGTTGGCGCTGTTCTTTGCTTTTCCGGTACCACGGGCGTGGCGCAAGATTCGAAATACGAAAAAAATACTATGTGTCACTAAGTTACTTCTGCAGTCAAAAATCACCCCATCTTACGGTATAACAAATACAATTCCTTTAAAATATATCAGGACACTTTATGAAAGGCATCTGTGTTTGTTCAAAATGGAAATAAATATTTAAGTCGTCACAAAAATACAATTTCCCAGAAAAAAAATTTATGCAATGAAATGTAAAATGTGAAACAACATAATCAAATTAATAGTGCAGACAGTTTTACAGAATTTGCTGAATTAAATTGCTGTAAAAAACATTTAAACATCTGAAAGTTTTTTAGAAACATTTGGATATATGTAAAGCCTCGCTATCTACTCTTCTTCTGTGAAAGATAACAGTTTTCTGATCTGCGGTTTCGAAATCATAAATTGATCCTTTTGGAGCTCATGGAATAACTGAGGTTTTCACCCACTTGTGTGCTTATGAGAAAAAAAAATGGAGGTGAATCGAGCCTTCTATAGATTTGTTTAGACTGGACTACTTCAAGAATCTTTACAAGAAAAGCGCTTTAGGGAAATTTTTATGATGAGGCCAGCGAAAAATTTCAGAATCAAATTTGTAAATAAACAACAAGTGAATCATGTAGGAATAAACTGGGAAAGTTCAGATTGGGCATTATATTCATTGAAAAATATCAAAGGAAGAGGGAATGTATCACCTTTCTGAAGTGTTACCGTGGTGTAAAGAAAATTTTGAATTTTGACATAAATATTGTTTTAATTTAAGTTGTTTTGTTTATTGTTTTGTTCTATAGTAAGGACCATTTTTGCGCATTAGTATCCAACATTTGGCATATTCTTCACCTGTTCTGTATAAAAAGGGCTTCACGGAAATTTCCCCAAATCATTCATCTTCCAAGAGCGGAAGTTATCATCTGGGATTCTTGATTCTGTAAATATTTTTTTGCTTTGATAAGGAGAAAATGAGAAAGAGCAGTTAAATAAAAACTGGAGATTATCTTTCTTTAAATCGGGTTAAACCATCTCTCTAATCATCAGCACAATTGTGAACACATTATTCTTAAATAGCCTAATGCCAATTACTACTCGTATTCACGTGGAGTAGTTCCGAAATTTCCTAATTTGCCTAGATTCTGACCTCTAGCCATCCTTACTGAAAGCCATCCTTACTGACCTCTAGCCTAACAGAAATAAATTCAAATAGGTTTTGAAATCGAACTTCTTGTAGGATTTCTCTCTTGGGTAATCTGGGACAAGCAGGCACGCTATTTGAGTATCTCCTTTCAATTCATTGCCTCCTTTTAAGAATTTTTGATTGACTGAAAATAAGCATTTCACTTTTTCGATTACGAAAATAGTTAACCATTAATTCTCATATTAGACATTTCGGAAAGTGAGTTCCACAGAATACAGGTATGGGAAAAAATGACGTATAAGCTTTAAATATTACTAACTCATCTACATCCCCTCTTAATTACCATGTTTATATTAACTTGCTTTCTTGTTTGTTTGTTTGTGTGTTTGTCCAGTACAAATCTTGAAATCGATTTTTAACTAACTTCCCGAGTAGCTAGACATTTGAAAGTTTTAGAATAGCTCAGAACACGATGACATTGCATTTTTAAACACTTTTAGCTATATTTAAGCAGAATTAAAATCATTTTCAGTTAATTTTGTTTTGTAGACTGGTGCAGCCATCTATCGGCCGGGACTTGAACGAAAAGTTAAACGCAAGTTAACTTCCAATTAACTTTTTCAAGTTGAGGGGATAATTACTCAAAAAAAAATTTGAAAAGTATTTATGAATACATAGAATTGTCAAGTTTATATGATTCAACAGAAAATTTAAAAACATGCTATATAAAAAGTTCTTTTTATCTTGTAATTATTTTACACTCAGTCTATCAGGGTATTCACAAGCTATTGAAATCACACAGGAACATAATAATAATTCAACAAGTAATGCGGTGCCAGAGACCAGGAAACTTGAGTTTCTGACCAGCTGAAACTTAATGCATAATCAGCAAAAGAAGCTGTCAAGTTTCGGAACTTTGTAGCTATTTATTTGAGTGCTTCCCTTTCATACACACGGTTCTTCGATTCGGTATCCTGTAACTTCCTACTGAAGTTGTCTACAAGATCGGGAACAGCGCAGCGTGATGGAATTTCTTTGCACAATACCACGATATGGGCTCGCTTAGAAGAATCTGTGTACCACATTCATGTTTCACCGAAACCATATAAGCATAAAATTGGTAGTTTGAACAATTCTACAGGTAATGAGCTAATTGTATATAGTATTTCCTGATTCCATATAGAAGTAATAGTTTCTGTAGGAAAGTTTCTGAGTGAAGAGATCGGTTGTTACAATTTTTTAACAAATTTCTAATAATATAGTAATTCCTAAAGCTGTGTAATATGTTTCCTTCTTAGGAAATTAAAAAGTGATAATTTCTCTAAGGTGTGATTAGTAAGGAGAAACATTCACATTCCCTTAAAAATTCTTGATTATTTTGTTTAATTAAGGAAAGGGGACTCCAACGTTTAGTCGTGTCCATAGATTTCCCGATAAGTTACTTGATATACGTATCAGAATGATGCAGTTAAGCTTTTTGCCTTTGGAATTCGAGCTTCACTTTTTATTTGCTTATGCACAATGAATTTTAACATTTTTTCCCCTTGCCGGTTGTTTTATAATGTCTTCCTTGCGTGAGATAATGTTATGAAATCAAGGATCTTACAACAGTTGTAACATCTTTTTGTACCAGCTTTCGTGAAAAACATGAGTATTACATTCTGATTGTTCTTAAAATAATTAGTTTGGTTATTAACCCGAGGATATTAATGAAATGATTGGCCTCTGTCATTATCAGTCGATAAATTTTTTTTGACTGATAATTACAGATGACAATGTTTGATAAATCAAAGACTGATAATGTTTGTTTTGCCTTTGGAATTCGAGCTTAAATTTTTATTTGCTTATGTAAAGTGAACTTTAAAATTTGTTCCTTTCCGGTCGTTTTATAATGTCTTTCTTGCGTGAGATTATGTTATGAAATCAAAGAGCTTACAACCGTTGAAATATCTTTTTGTACCAGCTTTCGTGAAAAACATGAGTATTTCATTCTTCTTGTTCTTAAAATAAATAACTTGGTTAATAACCAGAGGCTAATAATGAAAGTATATGCCCCTTTGATCATCAGTGAATAAATTTTGTTTTTAATTACATATGATCAAATGAAATTTAATATCGATAAATTGATGGACAAAACTTTTATTAAGAATAAAAGAGTTAAAATTTTACTTAAATAGCATAATATCATATGAAAAGCATGATAGCACAAGCATATCAATTTGCTTTTTTACCTTTTATAAACATTTTTAATTTCTTGTGGTTGTTTCGCCGATGTTCATGTATAATTTCTTCCAGCTGAATAAACAGGGTAATTTTTACAGATGTTTACTCATATTTTTTCATTGGATGCAATTTTTTGCGCAAATGCTCCTAAAGTGTTTTACTTGAAAATTAGACGATAATGTAAAGCAAATACTTTCTCGCTATTTTTAAGCAATTCATGACTTCCCCCATTTTTTTTAATTAAACCTACTATAGTTGGCATACGAATAAAAAATATTCAGTAAACACATGTTGTAATTAAATTACTTAGTTCAATCAAGCAGAAAATATTCTTTGAAGCGTAAATCTTAATAGGTTAGATTTTTTTATGTAGAATTTTCTGTGCAAGCAAAAAATAAAAATAAAAATGAAATTAAGGAAAAAATAATTAAGGTTCTCTCGCTCTACTTTTTCAGTCAAATCGATTTAAAACTTTAGAAGTTAAAAAAATCTTAAGATTTGGTTCAAAATAAATTCCTTGATATTTAATTTCAGAATATGCTACGTGTATGTTCATTTTGTTTACTTTTCGAATAATTACAAACATTTAGAATGAAACAAGAGTATCGTATACTAGCTGTATACCCGTGTTTTGCTACGGAGTACATGTAAATTAAATACAACGGTCAACGTATACAATTAATTCATATATATATATATATATATATATATATATATATATATATATACAAAACGAGCGCATAAACTCTGCACAGCTAGATTCCTCGTTGGGAGTACCTAAAAACTGCCCAAAGAAGCGTTCCTGTACGATCCATAGTTTACGAGAAAAATACGAAAAACAAAGTATGACGTCACTGCCATGTGCAAGAAAAAAAACACTTTATTGGACATATCAACAACAATATTTGCATATCTTTCAAGACGATAATGTTTAAAACGTTCGCCGGGCATATCGCGTCATGCATACGCGCGCGCCATGGAATGAGGTTAAGCCGCCGTTGAACTGGTATTTAAAAGGCTGCATCTTGCAGCTACCGGTAGTCTTCGTATGGTGGCCATGTACTCCGTTCGTGACTACTGCAACATGTACTTGATGTACGGCCGATGTAATGGAAATGCCTTACGAACTGCTAGGGAGTATGCCCGTCGATATCCGTCCCGACGTCCTCCCGATGGCAACGTCATCCGTAGGCTGAACGACAGACTGCGAAATACGGGAAGCGTCTTGCCAACAGCCAATCTTCACGATATTGGAAGACCGCGGAGCGGCCTGACGGTAGCATAGGCGGATGCAATAGCGGGATGCAAATGCTGCAGCGGGTAGAAGAGACGCCCGAGGTAAGCACACGCGCATTAGCCAGTGAGATGACTTCAAGTAAAAGTACTGTGCACAGGCATTTACGGTCTGAGAGTCTACACCCATTTCGGTACACAACCGTGCAAGGTCTGAAACCAGATGACTTTCAGAAACGCGTGGCCTTCTGTGAATGGCTGTTGCAGCAACAGAACACCGATAATGGTTTCATTGCACATATCCCGTGGACTGATGAATCATGTTTCACTCGTGATGGGGTATTCAACCATCACAACAGCCATATATGGTCCCAGGTCAATCCGCATGCAATTCGGCCGCAGAAACATCAGGAACGTTGGTCTCTTAAAGTGTGGGCCGGTATACTCGGGGATCGCCTGCTTGGACCATATCTGTTGCCTGAACGGCTCTCGGGACAGTCGTACTTGGTGTTTCTCAATGAGGTCTTAACCGAGTTCCTCGATCATATACCATTAGCGGCAATACAGGGACTTTGGTTCCAGCATGATGGGGCTCCGGCGCATTTCTGTGCTCCTGTACGTGGTTGGCTGGATATGGAATACCCCGGCCGCTGGATCGGACGTGGGGGTCCGGTTGTATGGCCTCCACGTTCGCCAGATCTTACATCGTTGGATTTTTTTCCTATGGGGGCATCTCAAGGAACTGGTGTATCGAGACGTAGTGACAACACAAATGGGCTTAGTTGCTCGTCTGCATGCTGCTTGTACTTCGGTGGACCCCGTGATACTGCAACGTGTGATGACAGCCATTCCACTGCGTGCTCACTTCCTGCCTCGACATGCACGGCGGACACTTTGAACATCTGCTTTAAATTATGCATGCTGTTGATATGTTCAATAAAGTGTTTTTCTTGCACTGACAGTGACGTCATACTTTGTTTTTCGTATTTTTCTCTTAAACTATGGATCGTACAGGAACGCTTCTTTGGGCAGTTTTTATGTACTCCCAACGAGGAATCTAGCTGTGCAGAGTTTATGCGGTCGTTTTGGGACACCCTGTATATATATATATATATATATATATATATATATATATATATATATATATATATATATATATATAATAAATATAACGGTCAATGTATGCAGTTAATTTGTATATGTTTAATATCCATAAAACATACTAATTTGAGTTAAATTCTTAAAAAACTTCCATTCCATTTAGTCTAGTGGTTAAATTTTATCTTTTACCATATTTTAATATTTTTTTGTCAATTTATTTAGCTGTTATACACGTGACGCAAAATCAATTTTAAGAAACAGAAAAAGAAAAGAATCCACGTTATCAGCACTTAATAAATTAAATTCTAAAAATTAATCTTTGAAAATTCACCAAAAATCAGAAAATGGAGGTAAGGAATCGAAAAAGATTTCGTTTGAAAGGAATTTGTATGATTTTTCTCGTGAAATTAAATTTTAAATCCTCAGAATATTATTTTAAATGTAAACTTAAAAAAAGTAAAAGTTACAAAAAAAAACTTAAAAATTAAATTTTGAAAAATCTAAGACGAATTTTGAAAAAATCGTTCTTAAAGCACACCTAAGAAAAATCGCCATACAAAATTTCAGTTCTTTAGGTCCAGCGGGTTGGTCTGTGCGTTATCTGTCAGTCAGTCAGTCTGTTTGTCAGTCAGTCAGTCTGTTTATATATATAGATAATACAAATCCTGTCTTGTGCATAACTCTAATTTTACGATACTCTAATAAATTATAATTATAAATAATAATCAAATGCAACTGCTTAACAGGAATGTACTGTGAAAGACAAAAGTAAAGCACTAGTTAATAAAGAATTACCTGAGTGATGGCTCGAATAGGAAGAAAAAAAATGTAGCACCTACATTTAAAGACAAAATATATACATTATAACCCTGATTATCTGAGGTAATGTGACCTCATGGTTACTTAAAACGCGGGAGAAATGTAAAACGGCCACAGCCATTGTGAATCTAAAATTAAGAATATAAAAGATCTTCCTTAATAATGCGTCACTGTATCTATTTTGAGCATACTTAGTGAAATCAATGTTACATAAATACAAACAAAATAACAAATTCCTTATTTCAGTGGTATATAATTTATTATCTAGTTTACACGCATGATTATTTTTTTTAGTAAAATGTAGCAGTAACATTAATTTGAATGTTTTACCTCACACTGAGATTAAGACGATTAAAGTGATAAAAGTAATTAAAAATCAATCCTTTAGTATTTCATGTTGTTGGCTTAAAATTTCGTAAAAAAAGTCTTTCTCATGAGTATTTTTTAAGGGCTATGTTTAAAGTTTTTATATCTGCTTTCTTAACTTCCTAATAGTGTATACTGTGCAATGAAAGTGAATGAAATAAAAGTGAAAGAGCTATATCGAATATTTTCATCAAAGTACAACAATTGGGCTCTACATTTTACAATTTTCTACTTACAAAATAATATGATCATAAATTTCAAAACTTAACTCGAGCAACCGTTGTATAGTAATTCGAGATTTGCCTCTGAAGAACCACATTCGATTACTATCAATGATACATTCAATTGAATTATCACTTATGAATATGGACAAGATACATTTTCAATGAAAGCGTTAGATGTTTAACATAAAATCCAGTTTCTCTATAATTTTATAGTACAGGTCTGTGGTGCATTGTTTACCGTTTGTTTCCCTGCAAGGGAGCGCTAGATTCCAAGATATCTTAAGGTTGTGCTGATGCACATAAAACTCCAGCAGTAGAATGATCCACCTCTGGTAACGAAAAAAATTGATCACGGCTCGGATGATCGGGATTCTACTGTAAACGAATTCAAAATTGTAATAGTATTGAAACAGAGTATGCATTGTGTCTTGTCACAATCGTACATCCTCATCTCGCAGTGCTACTGAATTAAACTTTTAATCCCACCATCTTCTTAAAATAGGACAATACAGGGTCTGTCCAGAAAGTAATGAGACTGATTCCATAAAATTCGTGTACTTAAAGATGATTTTTCAAACACTTAATAGTGTTCAAAATAGCGTCTTCCTTCATTAATACACCGTTGCCAACGACTGTGCCACCTACTGATGTCTGCCTGGAAGTCTTCGAATGGAATGCTGTTCAGAATGCGCGTTACGTTTTTCTGCAAGTTTCTCAGATTTTCAAAACGATGACGTCTGGGACGAGCAGCGAAACGCCATAATGTTTTGTGTAAAACTAAACAAATCAGCTACTGAGACGCTTGCCATGTTACAAGAAGCCTACGGGAAGGATCTTTGTCTAAGGCTCAAGTGTTTAGGAGACACAAAGCCTTCTAAGAAGGAAGAGAGGACGTCGATGTTGAATAACGCCCTTGGCTTCCATCAAGTTCTTGAATTTCAGACAATGTGGCTAAAATTATGTGGCTTAAATCTTTAAAACATTCGATTTTTTTAAAAACATATATGTTAAAGCCGGATCATTTCTGAACAAAATAAAGCAAACCGAATGAAAATATTCCGCTTAGTTCCAGAGATATTGATATTCTAAATATATAATTACTGATCAAATTTATGGTAAGAAAAATTTTAAACTCATTTTTCTCAAAACGTAATTTTGAATCATTCAGCAACTGATATCTCAAAAACTATGAAACATAATTCCATGAAATATTTATCACTGCCTAATCATGTAATTTTATTGCGTCTGAACTAGAATTATTGCAATCACTGCACATTTTGTTATTTTTTCAGGGTTAAATTAATGCAAAAATTTTAAGAAAATTTTAAGTATATATTGAGCAGTTTTAAAAAAATTGAAAAAAATATTTTAATGTTGAATGTTTTATGACCAATTGAATTTTGAATTATTTATTTTAAATATAAAACAGGAATTATACTTTAAAGTGTAAAATCAATTTCATAGTTCTGCGCGCAAGCCATTATACAATAAAAATACTTAAAAAAACAAGGTATATCTAAAGCATTTAAAGAAAATTATTTAAAATTATTTTTAGAGTTGAAAATTTGCATATTAAAATAAATATATCAATTTATCATATGCATAAAATTTAGAAAAATTGGGAGTAAATTGAAATAGTTACAAGGAGTCAAAAATTTTTAAAATCTGCCTCATTTCCTCAACTTAAGGGTCGTGAGTCAGCGCTTTCGGAATTTGATCATCGGATGAGTTTCCAAATGATGTCATCCGGACAGACAGTTCATGCAGATTTTTACAAGGAAGTGCTTCAAAGTTTGAGGAATCGAATTGCGCGCATCCGCTCGGAGCTCACAAACAATTGGATTCTGCACCCTGATATTGCGCCGGTCCACCGTACATCCCGATCTGTCACCGCCGGACTTTTTTCTATTCCCTCGGTTAAAATCCAGCTTAAAAGGTCATCGTTTTGACAATCTGGAGAACTTGCAGAAAACGTAACGCGCGTTCTGAACAGTATTCCATTTGAAGACTTCCAGGCGGGCATCGATGGTTGGCAGGGTCGTTGGCAACGGTGTATTAATGCAGGAGGAGGCTATTTTGAAGGCTATTAAATGTCTGTAAAACTATCTTCAAATAAACGAATTTTCTGGAATCCGTCTCATTATTTTCTGGACAGACCCTGTATATGGCTTTCTCATCCACCTTTTCTCTCTGCTAATATGAGAATATACAATTACAAAAAAAAAATTAATAAATAATTACTAATTAAGAAATAATTACAATATACAGAGGCTGTTCGCACATTTTTTAGACGATTTTGGTAAGCGGTAATAAAAAATCGTTTGCTGCAAAAGAAATAATTGCAATTGTACTATGTTTTTAAAAGTCAAAATTATCGTCTGCGGCTTGAAAGTTTTGTTTTTATTCAAAATGGCGTTTTTAACAAAGCAGTGGTTCGAAGGCTACATTTATGCTCTTTCCGAAAAGAAATATGCATACTCCGTTATCCAAAAACGATGTGAGAGTCATGGTTTTGTGATATCTAAAGCGTCAATAGCTAATATCGTCAACAAAAAAGGAAAAAAACGTCAAATTGGAGCCTTAAGTGGGACAAAAATTCCAAACAAGTATCCAAGGAAAAAACGGACATTTTCGACTATTGCAAAGGTACGTTGTTTAATGTTAAAAAAAATCCCTCTAGTCAAAGGACAGTTGCAAAATCATTAAAATGCTTGGTGTCCACTGTAAACAAAATGATAAACGTTGATTTAAATCTTAAGAAAGCGAAAAAACGCAATGTGCATCGTCTTCTTCCAAATCATATCGCTGAACGCAGGACACGCTTCAGAATTCTATATGAGAAACACTTATCCAAAGAAAAATGGAAAACAATTGTCACAATAGATGAATCATGGGTGTATTTAAATGATTGCAACAAAAAAAGAGCCATTTATTATCATAAAAGGGGAGAAAAAAATTTATGTTCATGGTTCAAAGAATCGAAAGAAAGTTTTTCTAAGGGATTCATTATTGTTGCTGGTTTTTCTTATAATGGCAAGTTAAAAATAAAGAGAGTGGAAAAAATGTCAAGATTAACTCCAAATACTATCAGGAACATATTTTATCGCCAATTGTTCTGAATGAAATACCATCGCTTTACCCACAGTGCCATCAATCTGTGAGATTCCATCAGGACAAAGCTAGCAGTCACACATCAAAATCCACTGTAAATTTCCTAAAAGAAATGGAACAAATAACTGGTATCAAGGCCATACCCTTCATTGATATCAGTACTAAATGTCCCGATGTATCACCTATGGATTTTTGTTCTTTCGGACTTTTAAAATCTGCATTATCCAAACGTCGTCCCAAAGCCCTTACAGGACTCTGGAAAGCTGTTCAGGAGGAATGGGATAGAATACCTCTTCTGACACTTCAAAAGGTATTATTATCCTGGAAATTGTGGTGTCGAAAGATAGTTCAGAATAAGGGATGTCAAATAAAACATTTAAAACACAAGATTTTTATGTAATTTAGTTTAGCGAATACAATATACATCGTCTAAAAAATGTGTGAACAGCCTCTGTGTATCGCATTTTTTGACATTATGTATACATATTTCCTAAGTTAAAAAGATTTTGTATGAGAGGCTGAGTAGAAAAATTTAAACAATTCTATCTTCGATAATAGTAATTTTTAATCCTTGTGTTGTAAAATTCATTTATATTACTTATTTCTTTAAATTTATCTTTTGATTTTCAAAATATAGTTTCTTTCATGTTTCACTTTTCTTAAATAATATTGAATGTATCCTATTTTGGTGCCAAGATATGAAGTCGTTTCACATTGCATATATATCAAAGATGAAAAAACGATGTAGACAAAATATTCATTCTTCTTTAATATTCCTTTTGTATTTTTAATAAATTCATAACGTTCTTGGAGATACAAGTAGATAAAAACCTCGAAATCGATTTCGTCATTTATCCCTCCCAAGGACAGAAATATAAAAATCATTGAAGAATGTAGTAGTTCCTATAAATAGCAAATTCAAAAAATAAAAATTCCTACTTGAAGTTCTGGGTAAATTGTTAAGAAACAAACAAATCTTTTCTTAACTTAAAAACCACTTTAGATTTTAGAGAAAGACTATTCCTTAAGAATTAGAACAATAGAAATTATTAGATTTATTAATAAACTTAGGATATTTTAACTATATCTATGCTCACTAATTTTTATGAAATATAATTTCCTGTCTACCATTTCTAAAGATGTGAAAAAAATCATTGCCTTGATATTCCTTCAAACGTTCCTCAATTTTCGATTCGTTTAAGTCATTTAACCAACTGAGCAATGTTAATCTCAATACAGGTAAATGAAAATTACACATTTACGCAGAATGAATATTACTGGAATTCCTGAATTTCAACGTCTGAGTATTTAAGCCGACTAAATCCAAAGTAACTTTGAATTAAAATTAATGAACAACGCTCGAGCTATGAAATTTGATATCCTCTCTCCAACAGAATGGTACATTGTTCAGTTCTGTGAAGTTCGATGGCTTTCCGTTGAAGATATTTTTCTACCGTTCAGAAAGGAAGGATGTACATTCTCATTTGAAATTAATTAACTATAATCGAATACCTAGCAGACACAAAGCGCTAAATATGATCATAAAGAGGGGTGGGCTTTTCTCACCTAAACGAGATCGTAAATGGAAGTCTCCTATTCAGTAAGCATTTCGTAATGCTTGTAACTCACGACTAAATGAATGAATGGACTTGAGAAGCAAATATGACACGAGAATACATCCAAAAATGGAACGTACCTAATTGATTTAAATTTTCCGAGCTTGAACAATTTCCAAGTTTATTCCTCCTTCCAAATTAAACAATGTCCTCACCAATCTGCAATATTCTATTCAAATTGCTATTTAGATATTAATATCAATAACTTCATTATTATAATGTTAGGAAATTTGCACCCTTATCAAAAATTGCCTTAACCCTTTCACTCCCAGTGATGCCAATTGGAATCATGATATTCACAATTTTTTTTCTCAGCCGCCAGAACTGCTAGTGATATCAAATAAATTTTATTAAAATATTTGTACATTTTTCTATTCAAAAATATTTTTTACTTTACCCAATATATTGCTGCACTATCCCAGTAAAGGAAGAAATATTTGATGTTTGAGTGTCAGCTGAAATCAAAAAACAAGTTAAAATCAATTTCCTTTTAGATGTAATTAAGAAAATAATAATGTTCAAATTAGTCTCTTATCAATTTTAAATATGTGTAAAAATCATATTTTGGCAATTTTTTAAAACAAATTATCCGAAAATTTTGTTGTTTATTTTCCCAAAAACTAGTGATTCCAAATGGCATCATTGGGAGTTATCAATGGGGTGTGAAACTCAACACCTCTAAATGTTTATTTGCGATTGCTAGCGGTTATGGCACATGGTTGTACAAAATTTGATACTTTAATTGTATTATTTGAATATAAGTGTTTTTCTACTGATTTGCTTCAAAATTAGCTGAGAAGACAAAGCTTGGGATAAGTGGTGATGTTGTAATACGCTTAGCAGAGACAGTACCACGAAATAAAAATCACAAACTTTTTGTTGACAATTGGTTCGCATCATACAACCTATGCTTGCTTATTGCCTATACATCATACAACCTATGGATATGCTTGTTGAACTTTGTCGTGTTGACATACGTGCAAAAATATATTACCTAAGAATAATTTTCCATTTGTTACATATATGTATTGTGAATGCATGGCTTCTTTATCGAAGACATTTGCAGCAAATATCAGAAGCAAAGGCAAAGTATTTGCCATTGTATGACTTTAAATCATCTGTCTGAAAGTCACTATTGATGGCTAATAAATGTCAGCTCCCTATAGGGAGACCAAAAAACTCTGAAAGTTCTGCAGCAGTAGTCAAGAAATCAAAAATAACAAATCACATTACTGACGTCAGATTTGACAATTTAGGCCATTGGCCTCTTCATATTGAAGGAATAAGAAGATGCAAATTGTGTATCAAATCGTACACCAGGATAATGTGTGAAAAATGCAATGTATCACTTTGTCTTAACAAAATTAATAATTGTTTTAAAAAATTTCATGTAAAATAAATTAAAATATATTATTAAAATATATTATTAAAAAAAATTAAAATACATTATTTATTCATTAAAATATATTATTTGCTTCAGATACATGTATCGATTAAAATATATTAAAATATTTACTTTTTTCCACCTAGCATCAACTCTCAATGATTCCAAATGCTATCAACTCTATTTTAAACTCATGCCCTTAATTCCCAATGATGCCATTTGGAATCATTTAAAATTTTGATTAATAAATTTAAAAAAAAAATTTTTTCTTTCTGTTCCTTTATACTGGACATAAAATAAGTACATTTCAGGGATTTCATATTTTTAGAATGGGTAATAAACTTTTGGGACTGAAAGGGTTAACGGGCATAAATACACCCTCATATCAAATTGTAAGTAGAGTTGCTGGCCAGAGTTGAGATGAGGAAGCTAGATCGAAAAATCGACGCCATAGGTCAATAAATCCCAAATATTACAGTTTGACCTAAAAAGTTTATAGTGATGAACATTTCCGATCAAAGATCCATACAAGTTAGAACCGCATTATGAATTATCAGTCTACAGATATAACAGGATAATATGTTTAAGGAGATACTACAACTGTTTGAGGTAGACAGAACAATATGCTATAATCTAGAATTATCGTCCTACAGGTTATCTCATAAAGATGGAAAAGATTTCAAAATAGCATATTTCACGATGGTAATATGTTACAATTACACAAAGATCTACAAATAATTTAAACAGTTCTCAAGTTTTCTTAATCACTTTATAAATGTTCTATGTGCCCTTCTCCTTCTGCAAGGGAACCTTCGAGACGATAGTTGAATTTGTCCCAAACACACCTCTCAGACAGTCTTCTTCGAGTGAACTCCCCGCTGACGTGATTATGTTTTCGAGGTCAGCGAGATGGCACACAAACACGGTCTTACGCGTATTCTCTCAAGAAAAATCCCAAAGAGGTCTGGGATCTTGGGGGTAATGAGTGTAGCACGAAGTCTTCGGGTTCTGGGAGACCTATTCAACGTTGGGGACAGAGTGCTATGCGGAAAATATCGAACCTGGACTGATAGAGACATCTAGCGGTAGTCATTAAAAACTTCATGCCCCGCCATTCCAAATAGAAAGACATCCACTCACGGGCAGTTCGTGGTTGCATCGATATTGCGATTTGAAACACCCTATATCAGGAGTCGGCAACGCGGTGCCCGCGGGCACCCCCCACCCCCCACCCCACACCGAAGCAATTTTACAGTGCCCGCCGTTGAAATATCTAAATTTTAGATATTTGAACAAATGCTCGTAGTTGTAATCAATAATTTTAGTTAAAAAAATTTAAATCGTAATACCGTAAAAATCAAAAACTTAGCAACCGGCTCTCTCTCCTCACTGTGAGTTAGCTTCTTTATAGACAATAATGCACTTCTACCCTAATTTGGGTGTATATAATTTGAAGTGGCACTTTAATGAATTAGATTCAAACACAGTTCTGAATTAATAAAAATGTTTATTTAAACGACACATAAGCTTGCTTTTCAACATAAATGCTGCCTACTACTAGTACGAGCTATATAAACATTTTTGCAAGGCGTATTAATTCAGTATAGACACGTTGCAAAGAAATACAGTTTGGAATACTCACAATACTTGAAAGTCAAACCAGCGCTCCTGCTCAGAAGACTTTGGCCTCCGATCACAAAATAACCTTTTTCTAACAAGAACTCGCGTAGGTTTGAAGCAACCTAGCTAAACGCCTCAAACGGCAATTCGCATAACTCAAGTATAATCAAACCAGGCTCTCGACTCACTATTTCCTTCCGTCTCGATACTTCGTTTCGTCAGCTCTACTCCTCCTTTCACGTCTTTTCCTTCCATCTAGCTGCTTGGTATTTATACCAACAGCCTATGCCACAATTAGCAGATCTTATGCGGCTTCTTTAACTTTATTCACCTAAAAGTTCGATTGTTGTTAATTGAATTTTATATAAACCTTACATCTTTTTCCTGCTCTGAAATTGAACTCTCTTTGCACGTCGACCTATGCTTGTGAATCTTTGTTTTCAAATATGAAATACTAGAAATCAAAGTATCGATCAAGCCTCACTGCCACTCATTAGGAGAAATGCCTGACAACTGGGAATTCAACTTATGCGCCACCTTACAAAGAGTTGGCCGCAGATTTGCAATGTCAAATTTCATATTAACTACCAATTTTAATACTACTTTGTTTAAATTTAAATTTAAATTTAAGAATTAAAAAAATATGTCACATTAATATTTTCACGTTTAAATATTAACCACTACCTTTTTCCTCCTCTTCAACCAGCGGTGTCTGCCTAACTCCAGCATTTCTGAAATATGCCCTGAGTAAAAAAGTTGGCCGACCTCTGCCCTCTATAACAAAGCAAAATCATATAGCAGGTATGCATTTAAAACTAAGATGATTACACTTTCAACTACATTATTTTTAATTAACTTATTTGATTAATTATTATTAATTGCTTATTTAATTTATTACCATCCATTATTTTAAGCATTTCTTTTAATTAACGATAAAAAACTTTTAATTATTTTTATTTTACTATTTTGTTTGGGTACAAATAAGATAATTAAACATAATAAAGATTATTAACGATTACATGTTTTTAGGATAAAAAAGGTAATTAATTATAACTAACATAATTTTGTAACAACAAACAAATAAAAAAATCATTCCTGACGAGTTACCAAACTATCATGAATGGGTTAAAAAGCGTATTTCTTGAGTTAAAAGTTTTTAATGTAGCAAGCAAATTTCATCAAAATCAAAGTCTCTCAATAAAAGGAAATAAAATAACTACCAGAGATCTAAATAATAATTATCACTTACATAACTAGCTTTATATTGTTAAATGCAAGAAAAAATTACTATAAATATAATAACATAATATAGCTTGTTCAAGTTCTTTCAAGATTAAATATCGTAAGGGGAGCTATAATTATGATGATTATACTTCTTAACTTAATAGCGATGCTCATAGTTATATATACAGTCATCAAAATTTACCAAAACAAAACCATTCGGTAAGAAAGAGGATAAAATAACATGGTAATGCGATCATTTCTCCTTAATGCAGCATGAATAATACGTATTAAGAAACCATTATTTCCCCCCCCAAAAAAAACTTGAATAAAGCAAAACAACAGAATATGTTAATGATTAGTTATAACATGTTAATTACACTTTTTACTTTTCAATGAAACTATGGGATAACTAGAATATATTTGTTAGTTAATAGCCTTTTATCGAAAAATAATGTGGTTATCAACAATTATAAGTGAAATCATAGCAATTTTGATGATTATACTATTTAATTTCAATAAAGATTAATTTACATTTTAGTATCCTAGCGAAAGGGCGTACGTTCAGGCATCTAATAGGTAGTCAAATTACCTGCAACCGCATTGTGGAGTGCTGTTTCAGCAAGTAATAGAATATAATGCGCGTAAAATAATATTATTGCTGCCATATATTACGGAGAGTAATATAATATAACAGTACTATAATTTCAAATATAATTATTCCCAATATTACTGACATCAAACACTATCTCCTCAAAATCACTCAAATCGTTGATTCCAATGCCGCTTTTCCTTTACAAAACATGTAAAGACAAATACGTAAATGGTACAAATATGTAAAACTACAAATATGTAAAACTACACTTATTCGATTTCTGCTCTTCGGTGTTTTCATGCTTCAATACCACCTCCCTCGAAATTCAGAGTAAAACCTGATATTGTGAGAATTTTAATTCCCAGTAGGATATTCCCTCTTGTTGCCCGAGGTAGTCTTGTGATAGGGCGTCTGCTTTCGGTACTGAGGTTACTCGGATAGAATACAGACAAGCACCGCTAAATACCTTCGTGTCTAGGCCGGATATGGCCACGTTGAATCCTTAGACTGGAAAATCCTTCTATGAAGTCAGTGGGTGGGGAAGGTACGATCCCACTAGATGTCGCCACTGGGGTGTTTGGTCAACATTTTGGTGGCACCTATCCAAGATGGACTCCGACCCTTGTGGTACTATTAAAAATTGGAGCCACACATCTGTGCCCTAAGCCTATATATATTTGTTGTGGAACTTCCTGCCAGGGGCACTAGGAACAATAGCAACATTTCCTCTTGTTTCTAAAGCTATTGTGGACATTAGCTTAATATACTATATCTATTTCCTTTCTACAGGTGTTCGGCGGTTGACAACAACATTGGAGGACCTACAGAAAGGAATAATTACGAAAGAAAAATCAGTAGTACCCCATAAAAAATACATAATTAAACGTGGGGGAGGGGTAAAATTTAAGGAATAAAATTCAGAATATGGGATTTTCGTGTATAACCGGGCGCTCTTCTCGTGGCGAACTTACTTCAAAAGACAAAAGCAAGGATTCGATTCTCACCTACTTTGGCAGAGTGTCATTAAAAATACTAATAATCGAGTTTTTTTATACAGACAAACAGTTAATCCTCTTTCTTCAGCAAAATTCAATCCATTAACTAGTTTTATGAATTTATTTGATGTAAAAGAAGTGCCTGAATTAAAGTTAAAGAACTGAAAATCTTAATAAAATACAACTATGAACAGTCTTATTTGTTTACATCGGACCTGTGGTTAGCGTATGTTAAACTGAAAATAAATGAGCGAAATGTCACCTTTTATGTTGTTGTCGTTTGTTTGTTGTTGTTAAATTTTTTGTTGTATATTTTACGTGTATATGTGTATGTCTGTGAGAGAGAGAGACTGTGTATAAATTGAGATCCGTGAAGATAGTGTGTATTAAAACACGTCCTCGGTAGTGTAATCGACAACAAATAATAGAGAACAAAGTTGCAAATGTAAGAAGGTATAAATATTCCTTATTACAGAAATCTATGAAGTGCGATATTCTTTAAAAAAAATTAAGTGTCTTACAAATACCATTCAAGAATAAGAGGAAATAGACTTAGTTCTATGCCTCTAAAATAGTCAGTTATTAGGTGCGAAACTTTTCCCTTTTAAATTACCTATAATGATTATCTAATCTTATCTGAATATCTAATATTAGTTAAGCTTTATCACAAAGCATATTTAATTTAATCTCCCCGCTCAAATATAATGTTTGACCATTTACGGAATTTCCTTTTAGATACAGTCTACGCGTTCTAGTTATTGTTAAGGCAAAAGCCGTTGACAGGCTGCTTAATTAAGAGCTGATACGCTGATAAATCCTTAGAAACTGAAAGCCGTTTGCATATTGAATAAAACAGTGGCTGGTGAGGTAGACTGCTATTCAGAAGTAGCGCCTTTATGGATCAAATTATACATAAGGAAAGAGCAATGAAATTTAATTGTTCCTGTAGAATTTAGAAACACCGAAAATAAGCTCTGATTCGGGCAGAGTTATGTATTTTATACAAATTGGAATTGTTAGTCATCAATGATTTAATGTATAATAACTGCTGTTTAGTCTATTAGAATGGTGAATCTCTTGATAGTTAAGAAGAGTTTTCTATTAATGTGAGTAATTTACATTCATCAGGGAAATTTGCAACAGGAAAATTTTGCTGAAGTCGTCCTATGTATAATATTACTTTTAGGTGTATTAGATGGGATTGTGCCACGAGAGACCGATACTGATGGAATTCCATCGATCGCCACTTTCTGATGTTAGAGGTAATTTTTGGAATTTACTTTTTTAAAGTTTCGAATAAATGTGATGATATATCTATATCTTTAGGTAGTTTTAACAGAATGTTTTATAAATATGTAGAAATCATCCTTTTAATTGATTGAGTTGCTCATTAATTTTCACTGCTGGTAAAACTAATTCCGACTTAATTTCAAATTTTGCTTTCTTCGACGACGTTACGGTGAATTTTCGAAGAGCCTTTGGATGTCATTGGAATAACCTCAGTTTTTAATATCGAACTCACATCAAACTTTATGAATATAGAAAAGCACAATGCATAAACGATAAGTAGGGATAGGTAAATTTCGCATAAAAAATATCGAAATTTCGCAACAAACATATTTTTTTTCTAATGGCTAGGAGAACTGAGTCTAGGCTCTTCTCCAGGGGGAGCCGGACCAATTCGACCACTTTGCCGCATGCGTTGCGCTGGGTGCACCACAGGGGGTGGGTCCACACTGCACCCGTTTGATGGTCCGCGAATTTTGAACCGAGTCAAGTGGCGGGACTAGACCACCTGACTCAGCACTTCCAGAGGTAAATTTGAGAACTTGGAGGACATTGCAGCCACACCCTATTTTACGTGATCCGGCCACCAATAGTGAAAACGACGGTTGATTTTGTCAGCGATCGGCATCGAACCCGCAACCCTCAGATCACTGGCTTGACGCCTTTGCCAAAAAATATATACAACATATAAAATTTCGCATTTATTTGAAAAAAAAATCTAAATTCCAAAACTTCGCATTTATTAAAAAAAAATGCGATTTTACTTACTTGGATAGGTAGGTATCAAAATTCCTAGTTAAAAGCTAACATTGTAGTTTATAGAGAATCTATGCTCACTTCTACCCAGACTTGGGTGTATATAATTTGAAGTGGCACTCTATTTGAATTATATACAAACACAGTTTATACATGAAACAATGTTTATTGAATTCGCTGCACATATAATTGGCTTTTACAGCAATAAGCATGCGTACTACTTGTACGGAATGTAAATACAGCTTTCAAGAACAATATATTTTTATACTCACGAACAGTAAGTCAAACCAGCAGTACTGCCACGTAAACTTCTGGCCCGTAAAGCACTAGCGCAGGATAACATCTTTTCAACCTTAACAACAACTCCTCCTTTTTCATTAATGGCGCTGCGTGGTATTTATACTAAGCGCGTATGCCGAAATTAGCATATCTAAAGCAGCTTCTTTAATTCACTCAAAAGTTCGATTCTTGTGAATCGAATCTTGTGTATACCTTACACTGGCCTCCCTCGAAAAAAAAATTAGGTAACTGAGGTCTGAACGGCTTCAGTTAACTAATTGAAAACGCGTGCTGGTCTGACTTTTTACATAATGGGTGGCAAAGCCAAAAAACCTTCCACACGTTGTGTGGGGGAAAAACGCCACTACCATTTTACAAAACTAACCCCGAAGGGTCCAGGTGACACCATTACACAGTGGATTTGCAGAGTTGCGGATACTGGGCTGGCCAACTGCGCCCTAAAATATCTATTTTAATTAAAAGTGACAACACAATTGCACAGCATGACATTTCTTGACTGTATCTGCTCTCCCCCAATTTATAATGTACATGTGTTATGATTTCTGAAGTTAGTATGTTAGTTGTTTGTTATCTGTAGTTAGTATGTATTATTTTTTTTTCACTACATGTCCCCTTCAAAAATTTATAAAACAACAGTATACCGTTTTTTTTCAGTGCCTCACCACTTCCCCTCAAAATGTTTACACAGTATATACACTGGGGAACTTCAAACCAATTTGGTTCGATTTTATTAAAGGGTGGGAGTTAGAATAAGAGAATTGATACAAGACTTGTTCCTCATGAATGCAGCAACTTCACTCCACCAGTTTGTCCAATCCGCTGAACCTCTCTTGATGGTCGCAGTCCTAGTAAAGGGGTTCGTTGACCGTGTGGGCATCCTTCGTGCAGCAGGTCGTTGGTCCTGAGGCGCTGGTCCGGCTTGACGATGGACAGGAGGTCTCTTGGGAGGAGGCCAACCTTGCTGGGCGGCTGATATCTTGCGTTCCCTGTACTTATGCAAAGGAGCTTTAAAATTGTCATTCTTCCTTTTTATAACCTTGTGTACCTTATCAGCGACGCATTCCTCCTTTGATGGAGTTTTTGTAGTGCACACTTTACCTTTCTCCGTACTTTTTAGAGTATAGACATTAGATTTTAATGCAGATTCTATTTTTTCAACAACCTGACTCTGCTTTTCGTATTTGTGCTTATACGACTTCTTGTTTACCGCCTTAATTACTTCAGTATTAGCAGTTTTAATGCTGGAACCTGAAGGCTCTTTTTCACGTTTTTTATCCCCCTTAACTTTAGTTTTATCCTCTTTTGACGAAAAAGTTTCTTTGAAACTTGCGACATCAGAATCGTTATCATTTAAATTCTTTAACACTGCTTCAGTTTTAGGAAGATTAAGCTTTTCGTACTCGTGCGTTTTATTGCAAACTTTCTCTATAACTTCCGAAGCATCAGCTAAACTACCTACAGTATAACTCTGTGTCAACTTTTCATCCTGATTCTCAGTTTGGTTTTCATGTACTTTATTTAAAACCATATTATCAACCTGGCCTACACAATCCCCATTCGGCTGGAAACTTGAAATAATATCATCACCTAGCAAGTTCCTACTATCGTTTAAAGAATTTTTATTGTCGTCAACTAATAAGTATTCACTAACTTCCGTAACGCATACTTCGTCATCTACTAAATTTCCTTCATTAACAGATGTGTGAATATCATCTAAAATATCAGGTATAGCATTAATAATATAAGGTATAACATTAATAGAAGTGTCCGATGATTTATTTTCTAAACCACTAGCATTAGTATCGGCCCTATTTTCAGAAATTTGTACTGGAATTACCTCATCATTCCAGCTAGACTCACTTTCTTTATAAGCCACAAAAATACCCTGACTTTCACTATTCTCAAAATAATGATTACTGCTCGGACAAAATAATACATTTGACCACACAGTTTCAACAGGTTGAACCATATTATGTGAATCAACTTGCCAGTGCAAGTAAGGTGCTTCCATATTTTCTTTAAGTGCACTAATTTCATTATAACGCCGTGCGCTTCTATTATTTTGCCTGCGGTACTGCTTACGCTGCTGGTTTGAAACTCGCGAAAAATTTTGGCGCGGCTGTATAAAACTTCTCGTACCTGAATGACGGTGAGGGGTAGCGAAGAAATGTCTATTGTCATATTTAGCTAAAGCTTGAAGGAGGGTAACCTTGCTTGTAATTGTTTGATTATCTAAAAAATCTTGAACACTTGGCTTCAAACGTTGGATAACTATTTTTAAGATTATCGCTTCCGTCATTCCCTCTAAATATTCCTCACACTTGGAAATCTTTTCCATAGCAAAATCTAATGCAGACTGACCTTCACGTTGCCTTAGCGAATAAATTTCCGCTTCAATTTCACTTTGATTAAAGGTCTTTGGAAAAACACTAAGAAACTGTTGCTTGAATGACAAATAGTCAAAAATCAGATTACTGCTTTTCATACACGTGTACCACTGAGATGCACTACCTCTTAAAGCGGCTAGAGCAATTTTAAGTTTATCCCCCTCTGGGGTGCATTGTTGCTGAAAGTAATGCTCAATTTTCTTTAGGAATTGGCTTGAGGGGCCGCCATTGAAGGTGGCTTCGAATGGCGCAATTTGCTGAACCATAATTACCCGAGGAAAATTTCCAGCAGGATTTTGTTCTACAACACTCATTTTTTAAATAGTATATAAGTACTTGCAACAATTTTATCAATATAAGTACACAGTACACAGTTTTTAATTTCAATTATGTTGTTCGTTACAAATTTAACGCTAACTACCAGGGTATATATATTTTTCCGGGCGCCAGTATAGAGAATCTATGCTCACTTCTACCCAGACTTGGGTGTATATAATTTGAAGTGGCACTCTATTTGAATTATATACAAACACAGTTTATACATGAAACAATGTTTATTGAATTCGCTGCACATATAATTGGCTTTTACAGCAATAAGCATGCGTACTACTTGTACGGAATGTAAATACAGCTTTCAAGAACAATATATTTTTATACTCACGAACAGTAAGTCAAACCAGCAGTACTGCCACGTAAACTTCTGGCCCGTAAAGCACTAGCGCAGGATAACACCTTTTCAACCTTAACAACAACTCCTCCTTTTTCATTAATGGCGCTGCGTGGTATTTATACTAAGCGCGTATGCCGAAATTAGCATATCTAAAGCAGCTTCTTTAATTCACTCAAAAGTTCGATTCTTGTGAATCGAATCTTGTGTATACCTTACAAGTTGTCTCCACATTACGTTCCTTAAGTCTTTGCCTTCTGTCATTACTTACTATGTTGTACATACTAAAATATATCTGAGCATCTACGCTGTTAACGGGACTATAGAGGCTTTATATATCTGACTTTGCAAAGTCCAGGTAGCTGCATTTCGTTGCAATAAAAATATGTATGACATCAGCAGGAGTCTCTTGGTTGACTACTGTAAGTTGCTGAAATACTCTTGACTTTGGCGCTCAAGAGATGTTCATAAATCCACTAAATTGTTCCACAAAACTTGATGGTTGATTCATGCAGTTAGATTTTTGGGTTAGACTCCGGTTCACAAACTGCCCGAGTGAAATTGAGCAAATCTGAAGGAGAGTGAGATCTCTCAGTTAAGACCGCGGATGTTCTTAGTTAAGAAATTATGTTAATAAATTATTTATAATATTGCCTAATTTAGCTTAAAAAACCGTTTCTCACCAAGTTTTCACTGAAAACCAGTAAAAAAATAATTTTCGCATTTATTTGCTCATATTAGCAAATTTCGCATTTATTCGTATCTATTTCGTAAATACGACAGTTACGTATCCCTAACGTTAAGGCTCTCTATGAGATCGTGCTGAGGAAGCTCGATTCCGATTAAATTTGATCGTTCGGACCTTTTAACATTACGAGAAATTTTTGGACAAACCTAATGGGCCTGTTCAAATAGAATCCGTGATCTTCAGCATCACTCGTATTGAAATACATTGAACCAATTACAAATCTCCAAACGATTAGCCCCTAAACTGTTAAGGTATGTGATTGATTTAAAATATGACAATACGAGTAACGCTGACGCTGACGGATTCTATACGAACATGCCCTATATCTCCATCCGTATCTTAGCTTCAGGACTTCAAAATATATTTCCGTATCTTTCGGACCTTATATTCTGTGAAGTCTGACATAATGCACTGTCGTGTCGTGACCCACAGTATCCAAGAATCTCGATGAAACATTCATATCGTATACAGCGAGGACAGATACTTAATTTAAAGTATATACAGGTATTTTATTCAGACCTCCTAACTTTTATATTACAATGTGTACAATGTTAAAAGCCGATACATAGTAGTTCATTTGCTAGCAAAGACAATGGCTAGCTCAAAAACAACGTCTCTGCCTCAGAGCAGCAGCTCGATAGTCAGTCGAAAAAGGTCTGTGTCATCTTCTCCGAGAAACCGTTTTTTATCTCCCCTTTCATTCTTCCAGAAGGATCTGGAAAATTATATTCCTCGAATCTTTCCTAAGAGTGGGGAGGCTCAGTCACCTGGCTGGTTGGCGGGAAACGTTCCCCTTTGGATCGGCAGCTTTCATCAGCGGGGAAGTCCTTAATTAGAGCCTACGACGACACCTGGTCAGCAGTCTTGGCTCCAATGTAACCAGGTTGCATCCACTTCTCCGACTGTCCACACATGGGAAACCGCTTGCATCTTCCCCGGTCATGGGGTCCAAATTGGGGGGGGGGATTGGATTTCCTGTCCTTAATTTCTTTCTTCGGGACGCTTATCTGGAACAGTACACAGACAGGACCACACACATACATCCATACAAAATATATAATTCCTTCGCGTTGTCATAGCACATTCAAAACATGATTATGAGATTCACGAACTGAATTAATACCAATAAGCCTGTGTCCTGTTTAACAGTTACTTGTTAGCAGTGTACTACCAAATAACTGTTAGACAGGTCACTAACTATTTGTTATAAACATAAGAGTACCACAATAATATTTACTTCATCCTTTAGGACAGCCAAATAAATATTGCTCATCTAGTAACTAATGTAGTCTTGTATGCTCAATCATTGCATCCCTGCTTGTGTGACCTAGAAGGTAATTCCCCAGTTAGGAAGGACACCTTTTTGAGACAAAGTACCAAGGGTTAAGAGAAAATATATACCTTCAAAACTGTAATAATTTCGGCACAATCTTTCGCATCTGAGTTTTTCTTTTATTCTAAACCATTTTCTTCATTTTTCTAGTGTGATTTTCCCTATAACTAATGTAATGTCCTTCCCCATTAAGACAGAGCGATCAATTCTCCTTTATTGAGGTTCCTTCCTTCACGTGGTATGGGTATAATTACAATTATGTTGGGGAGTGGTAGGGCGCCATTTACGGGATGATTAAAATTGCCCTTAAGGAAGAAAATCGGAATAAGAGAGAGAGAGAGCGGATATTTCATAGTAAATGGTGCTCTTAATCATCAACATTGTTCGAAAAAGCCATTCGATAGAATGTTTTAGCTCGAAAGCAAAATTCTGATATTGTGTTACTGAAAATGATACATTGTCAATTACTTTAAATATTTCTTTGTTTTTTCATCAAGTAAATTCTTTACTTTAAAACTCTGCTAGGATAAAATAAAATTGAATTTCTATCTGAAATGTAATGAAAAATTAGTATTCGTAATATAATTTTACAGATGAATAGGGAGATTAATAGTTTGTTAAAAGAAAGAATATTGCTGTTTATTCAAAATCGCAATTCTTTACATATATCAAAGAAATTGAAATGTCTGAAGTGATTTACAACAGGGCTTATGTGATTTAATTTATCCCTTTAAGTGCAAATTTCAGGCATGTGTACTTACAGTTACAATGCATTTTACTATAAGGAAGCAGATAGACTTTTTGCTGTTGATTCTTGGTATGCTATTCCTTGATTACCTACCAGAACAGTAACTTTTCATCAGTATCCTTTACTTGTTAATAAAATAACATTCTCAATATTTTTAAGTATTCACCTGTTTTAGGATTTCACTACACGCATCTACTTTAATTCGAGGTTCTAAAAAATTTGAATAATTATCTCTTTAATAATTTTTTTTCTAAAGTTGTAACTACCTCTTCTTGGTGACATAGTACATAACTGAATATATCTTCAAATATCTTATTAACGTATACGTCACCAAATGTTACATGTTTTAATATTATGTTTAAAAGTACAATAATTTATGCTTGTTGAAAATTTAAAACATATATTACTAACGATTAAACCTCTCAATTTGATTAACATCTGTTGTAACAAATATAAAATTAACTTTTGTCTGCGTCGCTGGGTATTTGAAATGTTTCTTCAAATAAAAATATTTTCCTCATAACACTAAGTCCAGTATATCTCATTACAAGAGTGTATGACGTATACATATAAATTTTTTGCCTCTGTGTAGTAGGCGTGGTATTATGTCACTCCCAAGCGCGGATTCTTCGATTGATCCCTCACGTAACTTTTTTACCTTTTTGCTGCAATTTTAGATTTTGTGACTGTGCTGATGAAACCTCAGCCGCATGAAGTTTCTGTCTTTTTTATTCCATATATTTGTACCCATGAAAATTGTCTTTTTGAACAGTTTTGCATCATGCTTCATGTTTTATCGTAATTGCGATGTAACGACCATAATGGGCGTAAAAACCATTGTTTACAGTCTGTTATTTCTTTTTAAAATACGGATTCCTTTTCATTTTCGTTTCTTGAAAATTCCAACTTTTGTTGTAACGCCTCAAAAACTGTATATGTTTTGCCAATTTCTTAGTCTATTTTACACTGACTTTCCTAAAATCTTCAACCAGGTATTTATACAGAGCTATAGTGATAGTATATATCATAAGATCCAATTTTACGTCAGTATGGAATGGTTACTGTATCTCAAAATCTATATGTAGCTGAGAATGTTTCCTGACGGTTGCCTATTTCAGATTTATAAATTTTACGGAGGTGTGAAAACTTTAGGGCTGATGTGTACTAAGCTTATTGGATTCGCTCACCTCAATGTCTACCTATGGAGAAAATTGTCTACTATTTACAGCTACGTAAATGCTGATAATTTTTTTAAAAAATGGTACATTCGGATAGCCTGAATTTTTACAACAAGATTTATTTCATAAATTTCATCCACCAAAAGAATTCATGAGCGATTAAAAGACTCTATACCAGATTTTTCCCTTGAATAGTTTAAAATTTTTTTTAAATTATTTGCATTTTTTAAATGAAAAATGTCTCCAGGTGTAAAATTTCATTCTCTATTACGGAATACAATTAATTAACGTAGGATTACGTTCCTCCATAATGGTCCGCGATAAAGCAAAATTTCAGACTTTAAAACCGTTGTCGCGAGTTGTGAATTAAAAGTGGCAGAATATTTATTCTGAAATATGTAACCTAATTTTCTCACTATAGACCTATTCTGCATAGGGTTATCATTCATCCTTCTCTTCGTTTGTAGGAATTTTATGGTTTAAAAAAAGGTAAGCTACGGTTAAAAAAAAGGTAAGCAAAGTAACCCTGGTAATAACCCGCGGTGTTTCGTTAGAAGATTATACCTGCTTTTTTTAAAAATCTTTCAATCCAAAACGGCAATTCTTGGACACGATTTCTCCATAGGTTAACACTAAGGTGAGCGAATCCAACTGGGTAAGTACACAGCAGCCTTAAGCATTCAAAAGAAGCTCTACTTGAAATTGTAGACTTGCTTCTAGCTTCGATTCCCGAGATAGTGATTAGCTAGAAGATGAGAATTTATTCATCCTTATGCCTTAGAACAAAATATGCTAAGGCAAAACGGTCTGTCCTTGTTGGAGGATATATATATATATATATATATATATATATATATATATATATATATAACAAGAAAGGGACAATAGAGAAATTTTAAAAGGTCGGAATTTTCACTTTATGGAGGCCAGCGGTAACTCAGAATATACTGATGGTAAATATTTAAAAATATTTCATTATATTACATTGGATACTATTTACAAGTATATTTACCTAGATGAAATTTAATGCCACTGAAACGCGAAATGTTTGGGAAACCTACACAAATTATATATTTGTCAAAAGTCGGAATTCAAGACATTTGTCATACAAAGATCACGTTACGCCTGTGGTGGAGAAATGTTGGACGGTTTAAATTCCATGAGATTTCGACACATTATCATATAATAAGTACTTTGGGAGATAGCTTTGCTTGATTGAAGGAATATTCACTCCAAGTTGGGAAAATAATGTTCTGCAGGTTAGGAGTATAAAATTCGATATCCAAGTTACGATTTCACGATGGATATTGCATATATATATATATATATATATATATATATATATATATATATATATATATATATATATATATATATATATATATATATATATATATATACTAGCTGGATGGCAACCCGATGTGTTGCTTTTTCGATTTAAAATGAAATAGTTTCATTTCTTAATGATTAAAAACCGTTTAACCACTTTTAAAAATATATTAGAATTTTTAAAACAGGAAATAATAATTTAAAATTTTCTTTCTGAAATTTCGGTTTTTGGCTTTTGAAATAATTCTTTCAGATTTCCGTTTTCAAATTTTGCTTTTTAGACAAAAAAGAAAATCATTCAATTAGAAAAAATTCTAAAGGTTTTAAATTCTCATTTCCTAAAACTAAAATTATTTCTGGTACTTTAAAATTATTTCTTGATTTCAATTATTAAATGACTCGTTCTCAGACTAATAATTTTTCCTTTTGGCAACTGAACACAATTTCTTTTGAAGAGTAGAGTTCATGGGTCTATTGAATTTAACTCCTGTCGCAAAATGCTTATTATCAGTGTATATGTGCTCAATAGAAAAAATTATTTAGTTAAAGTAAGTTTAAAGTTACCAGTTACATTAATATAAAAATTGAGTTAAAAACCTTCAAAAAGTAGAAGGGTACGATATATTTAAAAATTAGAAATATATTAAGATTAAATAAATTAAGATTAAAATGAAGAATTAAAAAAAAATTAAAGAAAATAAGTTTAAATTAATTATAAAGTTACGGAAGAAATGGCCCTAAGCAAACACGATGGAAAGTTTGCATAAGAAAAGAAAAAAAGGCCTGTGCAGGGTCAAACAATTCGTAATGAGATGATTGCAGAGTTCCGCGAGGGAAAACAAAAAATATCAAGATAGGGAAATTTGAAAGGTGCGACACCACCTAGGACCGAACCCACAACGTAAGGTTTACCAGATCAGCGCGATGGCACTGCACCATGGCAGCACACTAGCAGGTGAGCAAGATGGGAGGTATATCACGTTAAGGCCGAATGTAAATATTAATCTCGGGTGGAAAAAGCGCTTAAATAGAAATACAGTTCTGACGAATTCAAAATTGCTGGTGGAAGAATCCTCATCAGTTTCTAATTAATTAGAAACAAATTTCACGAACTTGCGGGAATTATTAGTTAGCAAAATAATAAGTCGAAAAATTACGAACTCGGCATTCAGTTAAATGTGATTTTGGCAAGTACGCTCTTTTAGATTGAAAACTTTTTTTATTAAATGTATTTGGTATATTTTGGAAGCTGAACATCCAGCAAATGCCGATAAATCGTAAAATTGACATTAATAGGTGCAGAAAACCGAAAAATCTGTCCATCAAAATTGTTAATTTCGTGAAATTCGGAAAACTGCTTTGGGGAAAAAATTTCGTTTGCAATGAAAAACATTTTTAACTGTATAAAAATGTGTATATCCTGAAAGATGAAGAGTTGTAGAACACATGGAAATAAAAAATTTGTCGATTTGTGGACATTGAAGTTGAATTTTGCATGCATGAAAATAGTGGAAATTTGCCAAACGGAAAGGAGCTGGCCCACCCGGAATATCAGCTGTTTCTGCTGTCCGCTTCTTTTGAGTTCCGCGGTTTTAATTTAATAATTAAAAAAGTTTAAAAAATTGTATCAGTGCAATTGTCACGTCCATCTGCGTACATCGGTACCAGTCGCGATATCCTGCTATGCTCGGTTCGCGCGATTAGCCCGTCCCCGTCTCTGCTCACTAACATACGTTTGTTTACCTTCAGCTTTTAATAGAAAGATTTTGGGCGGAAAAGTTTAATTTTCCATGCATGAAAATATTGGAAATTTGTGAAACGGAAAGGAGCTGACCCAACCGGAATGTCAGTTATTTCTGTTGTCCGCTTCTTTTGAGTTCGGCGGTTTTAATTTTATAATTAAAAAAGTTTAAAGTTTTGAAAGTTAAGGATGGCACCAGTGTACGCGTCTCGTCCGTCCTCGTCTATCGGTACCAGTCGCGATATCCTGCTATGCTCGGTTCGCGAGATTAGCCCGTCTCCGTGTCTGCTAACTAACTAACTAACATTTGTTTACCTTCATCTGTTATTATATATATATATATATATATATATATATATATATACATACATAAGTATTAATAATGCCACACCAGGTAGCAGTTCTATTACATTAATTCCCTTATTTTAATATTGCCTTCCCCGTTATATAATTGCTTCTGTTTCATCTGTTTAACATCTATTTGTCGTTGGGTATATATTGCATCATAGATAATCACGTGGACAAATGAAACGAAATTTCCTTGTTCTTGTATAAGTGTGGCAACTCGGAGTTTGGATATGGATAGAGACTGTGTCCATCATACCTTATCTCTGTACTTTTTAAATATGCAAATAGCCTCCAGTCTTTTATATTTTTCCTTATATGTTATCCAAGATAATAACCATAATGTGTACTGTAGATAAACTTATTATTCCCATCAATTGAATCATTTCATTGGAGTTCCTGGTGCTCAGACCGACTACATTGTTTTAACCCAAGAAGCTACCAGTAATAGTAAATGCCCGTTCTTCTGTTTCCGTATATCGTTATAAGATGGATTCCGTCACACACACATACAGACACACGCAAGCACGCACACGTATATATATATATATATATATATATATATATATATATATATATATATATATATATATATATATACAGTGGAATCTTGATCTATCGTTTTTCAAGGGATCGACTGAAATGAACGATAAATGAGGAAAAACGATAGATGCGGGAACGTAACAAAGCAATATAAGCGCTGGGACTGGAAGAAATGAACGACACATGCGGGAAAACGATGATTCGGAAAATGATCGATCGAGATTCCACTGTATGTATATATATATATATATATATATATATATATATATATATATATATATATATATATATATATATACAGTATGCCCACTAAAGTTCCTTCCCGCCCTCTTAACTTCGGAACGGCTGCTGCTATATTCATAAAAGTGGTGTCTAGGTATAGTAAAGTAGCCATGCGATACTGAATGAAACCACCTACCGCGTCACCTGGTGGAAAACTGCGGAGTTAGCATTCCTATCTCGAAAATGGACCGATATAGGGAAAAAAGTGATTTACAAAGTTGTAGAAAATCATCGATTTAGTACGAAAAGATACCTTGTGGACATTAATGCAAAGAATAGAACGGTTAAAACGCGCATTTGTTTTTTCGTAATTTCCTACACTGTGACGTTACGAAAGGATCTGAGAAAGAAAAAAAAAACTAATTTTAACAATATACCTTTATTTGAGATGTTCAAACTTCTTACCGTCAGCTGCAATACACATTTGGATCTTCGTTTGACTCTTACGTTGCACACGTTGGAACATAGAGCGTGACACTTTGGCACAAGCGTCCCTAATGCGTAGTTTAAGATCCTGCAATGTTTGTGGAGGGGTCGCATACATCTGCTGTTTCAGGTTTCCCCACAGGAAAAAGTCCAGTGGAGTCAGATCAGACGAATGTGGAGACCACTCTTCGAAACCGCCATACCCAATTATTTGGTTCCCGAATTCCTTGATGAGGTACTGCTTCACTGAAAATGTCTTATCAGCAGGCTCGCCGTCATGTTGAAACCATACATTCCTAAGATTAAACAACGGCAGGTTCTCCACAAAATCGGGTATTACGTTCTGTAGCAGTTGTAAATATCATGCACCCGTTAACGTGCCATTGTAAAATATTGGGCCGATCATCTTGTTATTGTAAATTGCACACCAAACGTTAATAGCATACCGCATTTGATGTCGAACGTCGGTAAAACATCTAGGATTTTCCAGCTCCCAGTAATGGGTACTTTGCCTATTGTACATGCCATTCCGTGAAAAGCATGCCTCATCCGTCCACACTATATCTCCCAAGAATGTTGGTTGGACCTGTATCTGATTCATGACGAAGTTGCACCATGCATAACGTCGTTCGGCATCCCCGTCCACTAAAACCTGTTGAGGCGTTGGTCGGTATGGATGAGAGCCTAATTCACTTAGGATTTTCCAAACCTGACTTTTGGAGAGGCCACAGTGTTGACTTATCTCTCTTGTGCTACATTTCGGATATGCGAGGGCGTATGCTAATACCTCATCCGAATGAACTTGCCGTCCACCTTAGCTGGTCTGCCAGATCGAGGTCGACTAGTAATGCAGTCTGTCTCCCTTAAACGTTTTACAACAGTTAGGATGGTGTGATGAGAAGGATGTGGGCCTTCAGGGAAACGTTACCGGTACAACCTTGTTGCTGATCGTGCCTTGCATCCACATTCCCCGTACAGTAAAACCATCTCCCAATACTCAGCTTTGGAATAATCAGCCATGACAACGAGCATCTCAATACTACAACCCCAAGAAGATGTCTCTTTTATAGCTGTCTCAGGTGAACAGGCGTGTCGTTTCTTACGTATTTGCATACTGCAAAAATTTCGAACACCAAGCGCAAGTTGCGTTGAGTTGATGCGACACTATTTTACACGATCTACGTCTTGTCTACTCTGTTTATAAAAACAATCAGTACAAGGATGAAACCCTCGAGATTTGAACCGCGGTCCTTTGGATTGGGTATCAAAAGCAATATACCACTGTGCACATTGCGGTGTCGTGTTTTGCCCGAAAGGTAATCATTTCTCCTTTCGTTCAAGTTTCGTGAAAAAACAAATGCGCATTTTAACCGTTCTATTCTTTGTATTAATGTCCACAAGGTAGCTTTTCGTACTAAATGGATGATTTTCTATAACTTAGTAAATCACTTTTTTTCCCTACCTCGTTCCGTTTTCGAGATAGTAATACTAACTCTGCAGTTTTCCACCAGGTGGCGCGGTAGGTGGTTTCATTCAGTAGAGCATGGCTACTTTACTATACCTATACACCACTTTTATGAATATAGCAGTAGCCGTTCCGAAGTTAAGAGGGTGGGAAGGGACTTTAGTGGGCATACTGTATATATATATATATATATATATGTATATATATATATATGTATATATATATATATATATATATATGTATATATATATATATATATATATATATATATATATATATATATATATATATATATATATATATATATGTATATATATATATATATATATATATATATATGTATATATATATATATATATATATATATATATATATATATATATATATATATATATATATATATATATATATATATATATATATATATATATATATATATATATATATAAAGACATTCAAGCATAATGTATTTGTATTTTTTAGGAGCTTTATAGAATTTCTCTGTCTTTCCTTTTTATCAATATGTTTATTTTCAGTTATGGTACACTAGTTATGTTACCTTAAATAAACACTAAAAAAGCTTTTTGCTTTCTAGAAAAAGTGATTAAACTATTCTTCGATTACGTAAGTTAAGAATCCTCCAAAGAAAGAGAAATGAAAATAACTCAATAACCCGAGAATATTATAACAACCAGGTAGGACGGATTGGATGCTTAACCTTGCTTTCAGAACCTGGATACTGAAATTCTACCAAATTAATTATCGACAAAGTTAGGAAGAGCTGTATTCAAAAACATCTTCACATATTCCATTTATTTTTTCAGCCTATCTGGAGATGGATGTTGGCCAGTTCATATTATTAGCATCATTTCCTGAAGACTATTTTTAAGAAAAATATTAGTTATATGCTTCCAAGAGGTCCATGACTTATATGAAAAATTTCCTGAAAAAAAATAGTGCAGTAAATCAGAAAATATAAAAAGACCTTTATTAATAAATTACTTTAACAATAAAAAATAATTTCAAAACAAATTCTGCTTTCTAGCCTCAAGAGCAGAGTAAGAGAACGCTTGCCTAGTCTACCAAGGCAACCCATTAGCCTGCCTTGGATGACTGCCTAGGAAGCCTCTTACTCTGTTGCTGGTCCAAAAAGCTAAATTGGCACTAGAAATTCTAAACGAGCCTTGTTTAATCTTCTTTATAATGAATTATTTTATATTTCCGGTCCATTATTGATCTTTTAAATGGTTGCCGCAATAACGGCAGCTAGACCGAATCGAAATTGAATTTGGACATCCAAACCGCAAAGCCAGTAATATATGTTGAACAATTATTTTCTTTAGAGAATAATGATGTTAACGGCGATGAATTCCTTCACGAGATAACAAGTTAGACAACAACATACATCATTTTGATGAAGCATACAAGGAAAATGTAAAGAACCATTAAATTGTTTATTAAGCATCTTAAAATCTACATAAAACGTATAAGTGGCAACGGGTTGCACATTAACCTTTATAAACCATGTAAAGGTCAGATGAGAAGCTCCATCTTATTCTTCGTCAGAAACTGCCGACTATACGCTTTATTATGGATTTTTAAAATCCTTTATTCACAATTAAATGATTTCGTTAAGCTTTTGATTTACTTATTTTACTGCAATTGCTTCCAGATCAAGCGTTTGCACATTTTATTATGAAGTGATAATCTGGACGTAATAGTATTAAATGACGTATTCATAAATAAATGTCCAGAGCCATTTTGAAAAGGTGTTCTTCAATTTTGAATCGTGACAACAAACAACCATAAATAACTTTTCACAGCGAAAAGAAAACTCCTTAGATGTGTTATACTTTCACCTATGATAAATCCCTCATAATATATAAAACATCCTATAATGTATAAAATCAAGACCAAGGATCAAATAGTTGTTTGTTTTTAACCAAGTAAATATAACACATTAAATTAGGGTTTATAGACTGTTTCTGTGTAAAAATCACGTAAACTCGGTATATAAGTAACATAAGTTACTTATATACCGTTAAAAATAACATGTATAAACAATCAGAAATTAGCAACTTGGTGCCATATAGAAATAAAACCATTTTACACATTTACTCTTTAATTTTACATCGACAACTAATATCATTAGCAATAATACATAAATTTGAAACAAGCCGCATGAGTCATGAAAATTTACCAACCACATTATTCGATTCCAATTAATTTGGTTAATATCTCTAGGAAATTTAAATGAGGTTTTCGTAAGTAATAGTAGCTGAATGAGTAAATTTTATTTTATTTATTTATTTATTTTTAATTTATATTATTTACAAGCAACAAATTTTTAGAGGTTACTTTTTCATGACTCATCACGTATATTGAATTTATGTCCATAAACAAAATAATATAAAGTGACGGCGTAATTCAAGATTTACATAATATGTACGCATAATAATATATATATATATATATATACATAGATGTAATAAATAATTTACACTTGAATGAAGATGTATACATACATTACTTCTCCTGTACCCACGTAAAAAGTGTACTCTTAGTATGCAAGAGATTAAAAGTATATTTTCAGATGAAAATAAAACATTGTACAATAGAGAGTGAGAAGAAAAAACTCTGAAATATAACTTTTTCCTTTTCTTGACATGACAAAATTTTCAAAGTTTTTAAGAAGGCTCAACGGAGTATCGAAAAAAAAAATTTTAGAGATTGATGTAGTGTCAGATTTAGAAAATTAATGAATTTTTCCCAACGTCATATTTCTTTAACTTTGGATCTCTGTCAAAAATATTCTGAATGAATCGATATAAATTGCTTTTAAATCGATCAAGAAAATATTTTTTCCTTTGTGATACGTCAATATCACATCAAAAATTAACTATTAACTTTAATAATATCTCCCTTTTTCGAAAGATATGATTTAACGAAAAACTATAACGGATATTTGTTTAAATTTTGAAAAAAACATTTTATGGCTAAAAATGATTTAAAATAGTTGAAAATAAACATAATCCTCAAAATATATTTAAAACTGTTGACCGATATTACTGATAGAATAAAGTAAATCATGGGTAAAAATTACGAAATTACAATCTCCTTTCTCAGTTATAAGATTTAATATAGTAATTATAGCTATGTTTTACCCCTTCATAAGTCTTTTGCTTATTTTTTTCAGAAAAAATACGTTATTTTACAACACTCCTATTAAACGTATGGCATTAAAAATACTTTCTTAAAGTATAGTTTAGGGTTTCCGAATTCTTAATGTCTATATTACTAATTACTTTATATATCAAAAGCTCCATACAAAAATGAAATGACTTATAATATTGACCTGTTAAGTAGTATGAGTCAAGACAATATTATCTTAAATATTGGAGACAATGTTTATACCCTCCTCAGACCCGAGACAAAAATAAAAGCTAGATATTTTGAAAAAGGTACTTAAATAGTTGTTTAGGCCATTATGAAGTAGAAATTGGGGGCATTTAAATTTTCTTTAAAAATATAGAGGCAAGGGGGGGGCATGTATCACGTGTGATACATCAAAGCCGAGACACTACAATCAAAATTTTTTAAATATTATCTAAGGCTTTTTCAATTTGTGAATTCTGAGTTTGTATCACACAATATATTAAATACGCGAATGCTGTATGAAAAATTAAGCATAATCAGTATATTGTGTTAACTTTATATTATTTTTTATTTTTCATGAAATGATTTAAAACAATTTCTTCATGCTGTTAACAACAAAAACACCTTACACTCTGTATACTGTATAGCGGTTAAGGCTGAGCAGCTCTAATATTTTAACGCAAGAAATAATGTTTTTATCAACTTTCAAAACCTATGTAAATACAACTCAAAACACAGACTTAAAAAACACACAAAATACTGACTTGACGTCATAGGGACCCATTGTATCACATGTGATACAATAAAGTTTAGCAAGATAATATGGATTAATATTTCCGTGAAAATTTCTCTTATTGATATAAATAAGTGACTCGTACATATACAAAGAAAATGTATATATTAAATTTTTTTTAATATTTGTACAATTAAGTAATAAAAAATTGTTTCGGTGGCGTTCAGACATCGTGCTTTGTTTAAAAAATGCTACTATAAACGCAATCGTGGACAAGTACTGCCATCAGTTGATGAGAAGAGAAAATTAAGGTAGGTATTTCCCTTTGTATCACATAGGATACAACAGGTTTCAGAATCGTTGCTGCCGTACAGCCTTGTTAAAAAATATGAAACTTTTATATCACATGTGATACAAAAGAACCGAGGAGGAAAAAAATCAAAATTATCGAATTAATGACCACTATGGCTAAGAAAACAATTTCGCTGAAAAATAAGTTTTCAAGAAAAATAAGTTTGTAACTTTAAAAGGTTATAAGGTAACTTTATAAGTTTATACTGGAAATAAGTTTATGATATTCTCTGCTTATCTCCTCTTTATTAGAGCATCTTCACAAAGAACAGTGTTTTCAATGTTACATCTGAAGCTAGCAGAAAGCTACTCAAGCCAATTCATATATATCCAGTTTACTGAAACCGTTTCACTATAAAAAATACGCCCTATTTTCTTTTGAAAAAGAAATATTAATGGGCAAATTTATAGTGGTAATCCAAAACTTCTCATCTTGTGACGCCCAGTGTATGTTCTAATTCGTTATTTTCTTCCTGCGATAATTATTATTCTTTTCCTATCGATTTTTTGGGGTTCATTTCTAGAGGCTTATTCTATAAGTGCACAGGTAACGTCATGAATCTAAATTAAACATATTCAGTGGAGAAATGGTTGATAAACAGAGTCTATAATGTGGCCGTAATGGGTTCAATACGGTCAATGTTAGCTAATAACATGGCAACGTAAGTAGTTAGGATAGATAGCAGGATGATGCTGTATTTGTTTCTCTATCAGTTGACAGTACCGCCTGAAAAATAATGTGGACTTAGTCCAAATCCAAATATCCAAATGCTTAGTCCAAATCTGCTAAATAAAACGAGTTTTTCTTCAAGTGGAAGTAAAATCTTTTTTTTAGTTCAGTCGTACATATTTATTACGGAATCTACTTTTAATTTATTAACTGTTCAGTGCTCAATCGAGCTACTAGTGGAATAATAAAGTGTCACTTTAATAAGTTTCCAAACGTACAAAGGGAAGAATTAATCGAGTCATCATGTTTTCTTTTTTAACCGTTTAGTGAAAAATTAACACAAAATCTTAAACTAACAGAAAATTTCTAAACTATACTTTAAAATGTTTATTTTTAATACGAAAATTGTGTTTACAGTAGTAAAAAATAAAATGCTAAAATAATTTGTTGAAAATCATTCTTTAAAGATCCTACGTTTTCACTTGGAAATATTGGCTGTTAAGGTGCTCTAATAGCACTGTAATGATGACTTAATAAACAAATACGAATTGTTTTTGAAATGCCCCTTATTCGTATTTTTTCAATATAAAACTCATTTTTTGAAATCTTCCTTGATATTATTTGTTTCAATTGTTTACTTAACACAGGAGTTTATTATTTATTGACAGAGTAGGAAAGATTCAGCACTGGATGAAGAACATGCCATTGCAAGGTCATGAGTAACAAACTATAAGGAATGATTCGCTTGAAAATGGAAACTTTGGAATAAGTTTCCCTTTGTTCCATTATTTTTACAGGGTTCAATGATTTAGGGGCGTTACTCCATATCGATAGTGGAGTGTTTCTTTAGCAATTCTTAGTCTTGCACAAAGATACTCATGGTTCTTTGTAATGATTGTACGGGATCGATCACAATACTTGGTGAGCTACTGACTACAATGCCACAAGATTTTAGCATTCCTAAGACATTTCAAGCCCATGAACACCTCCTAGTATCAACAAAGCAAACTAGCCTTCCCTAAGGAATATCTGTTCCATATGCTCTTATTGGCAGATTCAACAGTCTAATCCGCCACTAATATTTCTTTTGAAATTACCATTTTGTACGCTTCAGTGGTTTCCATCAGTTTAGTTATAACAACGTAGTATTAATCGCTTCGTAGAAAGAAAATAATTTCATACACACTTATGTGTTTGTAGTGACAGGATCTAGTATGTTTTTGATTTTAATCCCTCTCCAAACATTACAAAATCTTCTCAATTTGCCATTTGATTTATCTCACTTTTAAAAAATGCATACTAAAATGCTTTATATAAAATTGAGTCTGTATCACGAAACAAAGTATAATCGTTTCGTAGATTTAATATAATTTCATTGACACTTATGTGTTTGGAGTTGCAGGATCTAGTTTGTGTTTATTTTTAATCCCTCTCCAAACGTTACAAAATCTTCTCAATTTGCCATTTGATTTATCCCACTTTTAAAAATATACATACTAAAATGCATTACATAAAATGGAGTGTGTATCACGAGAGAACGTATTTCTTATATTTTAAAAACACCCTTAAAATGATCTAAACTGAATAATGTATCCTCAATTTAATCAAAGGGAAACAGAATTTTTTTCTCCTGAAAATCCACACTTATTAATATTTTATTCGCTGGTGATAAACATCTAAAGAAAAATAAACCAAACTCATATTTCAGTTGAAGGATAAGAAATTCCCTCGAAAACAAGGGAAATCTTATCTACCTGTAACTACAAGTTAAATTTAGGAGGGATATAACAAATTGTTTATTCCTTTTATCATGAATCAAATTCCTTAATGGCCCATAATATGGTTCCGTTTTGTTAGATGATGGAAGATGTGATAGTGTAGGTATTAAAGAAATTTCAGGAAGACATAAACATTTTGTTTTGGTGTAGACTGTAAACCATTTACGTAACTTTAAAACTCATATTTTATAGATGCGGCAATAAATCCAAACATTTTCTCTTTATAGGCTATTTTCACAGGTTCTTGAATTACTTGTTTTTAAGTTACACTGCAGCATGTTTTTTTTTGTATATAACGTTAAAATGTCTGTAAATCATTCTCTGAGAGAAATAAACCGATAAGTACACAAATTCAGGAAGCAAGAAAAATTTTCAGAATTGGGAAGATATCTGAAATTGTTTAAAATATAAATGCTTACAAAAAAAATTAAATGGAAAAACGTGACTCAAAGCCCTTCCTGCCAAGTTTATTATTTAATCATTCTTTCTCTTGGAATAGTTTAGGAAATTGAAGAAAAATCTAGCACGATAGGTACGAAAAGTTTTGCCAGAACTTCAGAAAATCGTTTACAATATAAAATGTATTTATAAAACTCAACAGGAAACGTTTTATAATCATAGATTTTCAAAGAAGAATGAAAGCCTACATAAAATGTTAGACCCATTGCAAAGACCTATATCAATATTTTGAAGCGAGTTTAGTTCAAAATATTATTAAAAAATTTCCTATTAACAAAATATATTTCATTAGATATATTTATGAAACATCTTCTTAGAACACATCCTTACTGGGTCCAGAAACCAATCTATCTCCAGAACATATCTTTTATTGTCCAGACACTGTGGTTGCCCTTTTCACATTTGGTTTGTCGCCGCAAGAACTCTACAGTCCACAGACACCTGATCTGGCAGGCTCTTTGTTCTATTTCATACTTGTTTCTTGTGCACTAATCATATACATGATAACAACAAAAAGATGCATCGAATTACATGAGATTCTAGAGAAGTCTTAGGGAGTCAATAACTGTCACCTAAATACATTAAGAATAATCTTGAATTTCAAGGAATTTAAATAATTGCAGGTCCTTATCATGAATGTAGGAATTATTTTACGTAGTCTACGGCTAAACTATTTTTTCAATAATTTATAAACATAGTAACTTACATAACTGTATTTTAGCTCTGATATAAACTAAATACACTCACTTTTAAAATATTTCATTTAAAATATTTCCTCGTTATTGCACACGCAGTGTATTATCTATCGCTATGTCTGAAGGTTCTAGTCCACAACATCGACTACACATTGAATGCACCCTCATAGTTGATACCCACTGTTGATTCCCACTGAGATTTTTTTTTCTTCCCCAAGCTAGTTATTGCGAATGAGTGAAGTTGACAGTATCTCTAATTTTTATTATCAGGTAAAGAGCACAAAGGAATGATTTTCCGTTAATTTTTAACTTTCTTATCAACGGACTTAGGCCATCACCGAACAATCATCTATTTACTTACAAGTTTTTACTAAGAGTTAAATCACGCACGAAGACATCGGTTCCTGCATTTCATAGTCCGTAGCAAAATGACTAACTCTTAAAGACCGTTTGAGGTCCATTTAAACAAGGGATAGTCTGGGATAACAATGTTTAGAGCTAAAAACATTTTAGACATAAAAACAATTCTCAAATACTTAGTTCCTCAGTTTCAAGACACTACAAAATGATTTTAACCATCGGTCCTTACTATTGGCTTCAAATTTGAAGCTTTAGCTTAGGATGCAGCTTCTTGCTGTTAAAAAGAACTTTTTAAACTTTTGAGATCCAAAGGTCCTGTATATATCATGCCCAAGTAATGGTGCATTGCGCTTTACCCCTCTCCGATTTCTAGGCAAAAAAATACCTCTTAGAGGCTTTAAGTAGGTTTATAGGAAACTGATTATATATATATATATATATATATATTTCTTATGGTAAAGAACTTATCAAGTCTATAATTTTGGGATTGTGTTTTGGGATAGTCAGGCATGTGGCTGAAATCAAGTTAAAAGTCCTGTAGATATGATATGCGCTTCGATATGCGATTCTAGAAACACAATTCCTTGGACATACGTTGCCCTTTATGCAAAATAAAAGCTTCTAATGCTATTGAATGATGTCTGATTTTTTTTATAATAGGCAAATAATTACTGACTGAAATATTCAGTAACCATCACATCTGTATTTTATCGGTTCGTGACTTGGCTTTCTAACGAACTACATATGATAGCACGCCTATTTTGTCATGATCTGGATATCCCCATTAGAATAATTACTTGCTTGAACTGTATAATTAACTTTCTATGCATTTAAATAAGGTGTTTTTTTACTTTTATAAATATAAATTGCATTATTTCTTACAAGTTTGAGTTCTAAACAAATATCGAAATAATCTATATTATTAATAATGCAACCCGAAATCTATTATTTGCCCTTCATGTTTTCTAATATGATTTTCGTACCTGAAATATTTAAGAAACACGTCGCGTGCAAAGAAAATTTAAAATGCTTGTATTTAGTAACACGTTCAGATGAAAGCAGTGCGGAAAAAATAACAATTTTAAATTTTATAGTATGCAGATAATTAATGACAGAATTATTGGCTAACCATCGCATCGTATTTCATCGGTTTCAAGTTTGTGAACTGGCTTTCAAGCGAACTACATATGATACCAGATCTACTATGTCATGATATGGTTTTCCCTATTTTGATCATTGCTTGCTTGAACTGAATCATTGAATTTCTATGAATTTAAATGAGGTATTTTTTATTTTTAGAAAAATAAATTTCAATATTTCTTGCATGTTTGAGTTCTAAACAAATATAAAAATAATTTTTATTATCAATAATGCAACCCAAACTCTCTTATTTGCCCTTCAAGTTTTCTAATCTATTCTTCGCACGTGCAATAGATAAGAAATACGTAGTGTGCATTAGAAGAGATTTGAAAATACATGTTTCTACTAAGAATAAAAATTTGAACTCATTTTGCAAAACGCTTGTACTTTGCAACACGTCCAGAAGAAAGCAGTGTAGGAAAAACAATAATTTAAAATTTTATTTCTATGCGTCTCAGGATGCTATAGATAAAAAAATTAACTCATTTTCACCATGCTTTTATTAACTTGCTTTCTTGTTTGTGTGTGTGTTTGTATGTTTGTCCAGTGCAAATCTTGCAATCGACTTTTAACTAACTTCCCGACTAGCTAGACATTTGAAACTTTTAGAATAGTTCAGAACACGATGACAATGCATTTTTAAAATACTTTTAGCCATCTTTAAGCAGATTTTTACCATGTTTTTATTATTTTCAGTTAATTTTGTTTTGTAGACTGGTGCAGCAATCTGTCGGCCGAGACGAGAACGAAAAGTTAAACTCAAGTCAACTTCCAATTAACTTCATTTTCTTTCAAGTTGATGGGATAATTCATCAAAAAAAATTTTTTTAAATTATTTATTAATACATAAAAATGTCAATTTATATTATTCAACAGAAAATTTAAAAACATGGTATATAAAAAGTTCTTTTTATCTTGTAATTATTTATAAAACCAGAATTGGTTAGTAAGTTTTTTACTGAATATCTTACAAATATGCTAATATAAATACATATCTTATTAATACCTTTAAATACTCTTTAAATATTGCATTTTTATTTCGCATCATAAAATATGGCTAGCATTTTATTCATTGTTAATATCTTAGTCCTTAGACATAAAAAGAAAAAAAATGACTATTAAGGATAAGTACCCGATAATGATGACAATTTTCTACAAGGATTTCCAAAAAAAAGTTAGGAATGCTCCGACAATTTTTTGGATGGCAGCCATTATTTAAGCGATAATCTCGAATATAACTATAAACAACTCTACTGCTCATCTATATTGGAGACAGAAAGAAAAGTTTATGCCCGCTAATAAACCTATCCAAGTGTATTGTTAGATGACTGAATAAATTTTGGGTCGTCTCTTAACCAAGATACCGTTTTTTTTCACTGTATCTCTTCCTACCGTTAAGTATTGCTGTATCAGAGGAAACGGTAATACTTTTTAATAAATATTCCTTGCAAATTTATTTTCCTAATTGCTAATTTAAGTATAGTAAAGTGTTTTTAAAAAATATTGTTATATTTCATGTGACAGGCTATTAAAAAGAAAGTTGTAGGTCTTTTTAAAAATATTTAATATACAGTGTATTAATTGTAACATTTAACCCTTCAGCGGGCGTGCCAATTTTTGGAACACCGGCAGGCGCGCGTGGCACAAAGTGCAACGTCTCTTTCAACCTTGATTATTCCTTTTGTAATAAACTTTTTCTTTTGAAATTGAAAATAACAATTCTGCTTTTTATGACACGATATAAAATGTTGATAATATTGAAATATATTTATAATTAAAGGCGAAAGAATGCAGATGCAATCGCCTTATTTCAAAACTCTCCGGTTTGTGTTGGATCTAAGGACAACTTGCAAATGGATTCCTATCATGTCCAAAAACCTAAAAAACAAAGACATTGTCCATCTTCGTGATATGTGGGATACCGTGTAATAGTTGCACATTTGATCGACTACATCAACTCCTGCTTTTGTCGTATTGTAATCCAGTATAATCGCTGGTTTACCGCGGTTAAATCACGACTAACAAATGAATGGAAAGGATTACAAGGATCAGAAAATCAGACCTGCATTCGAAAGGGTGCATCTATAAATAGAAACTGCTTAGAATATTCAAACCTTACATGTAAAAACAAACCATTCAAAATTACGAAAATGCACTTTATACACGGGCGTGCCCGCTGAAGGGTTAAACCTAATGTTCATTCGGAAATATTAAAAATATTGATTGTGCTTGATTCCTCTAACAGTTATCAACTTATGGTTGGAATTTTAGTTTTCCAGTGATTTTGATTCATGGACGTGTACAATAATTCTAAAGGATACGCCGACCACAGCGATAAGCTTATACGGCAAATTTAAAGTCGCTTGTGAACATATTACAATTTACAATTACACCTTACAATATATACATACAATTTTACATTCAAGGTTCTATTTCAATTACTCTTACTGTTACTATTACATTTACCATTGCATTAATAACATATTAAGATTTACAATTTCAGTTTACATTATATACTAACAATTTTACATTTTTGATGCAATTTCAATTGCCATTTCAATTACAATTACATTTACCACTACATTATGGATACATTGCAATTTTAAATTACTATTTACATTGTATACGCACAAATTACATTCAAGGTAAAATTTCAATACAATTACCTTACTCTTACAATTTTACATTTAAGATGCAATTTCAAACATAATTACACTTACTATTACATTAAACAATTACATTACATACATAATACAGTTGTATTATAAACGATTAACAAACAGGTTTGCTGGTAAACATTTTTATAATAATTATTTCTTCTAAAGTAATTAAATCATTCTTTTTTTTATTAATTTCAAACCTTATTTTGCTCATATGCCTCCAATGCACTTACTATTGCATTTAACAGTTACACTCCACACATCTTACAATTTACAATTACATTTTATATTATATACTAACAATTTTACATTTTAGGAGCAATTAAAATTACTATTACACTGACAAGTATATTAACCATTTAGCTATAAGCATATTGCAATTTACCATTACGATTTACATTATTTACTTAAAATTTAACATTTAAGATGCAGTTTCAATACAATAACATTCACTCTTACAATTTTACATATAAGTGGACGTTTCAAATACAATTTCACTTACTATTGAATTAAACAATTACAAAGCAAACATAGTACGATTATACACAGGAACGAAAATTAAAAAAAATACTATAAAGAAAGTCAAACTAGGCCACGTTTCCCAACAAAGGAAGGTGCTGAACTATGAGGTCTCTCATGATCCCTTTTATAAATGCTCTACAATAAAAGTCACGATAGAAACAATGTGCAGGCCAATTCCTTATGCCCGATGATAATTTGTACAATAAATGTATCAATAAATTGCAATTATGAACTCCTTCGATTATGAAAATATTCTTATTTTGTTCTATATTTATCTCGTCTATATGTTATACCAAAAATAATTCCTTAAGTCCAGAACGTTATAAAACTCACTCCCTAAATTAATTTGCCCGATTAATTTCTAAATGTACTAACACATGTTAATGTTTCAGAAATTTTTGTAAGTATCCTCAGGCACACTCCCAGCTAGAGCTAAATATAACAGTAGAAAGTAGCTAGACCACAGAAAAATGCCCCAATATGGTCCTAAAATGCAGTACGAAAAATGATGTGACTCATGATTCTGACCACAAGAGCGGGCTCATTTTAAAGTGTCGGGGTGTTTCGAAACGCATAATTACCTTTCTACATTTACTTCTTCAGATACGTTTTGGCACTCCTAGTGGAGGTCGTACTGAAGTCACTCTCTCACAGAATGGCGTAATGAAAATGTGTTAAATATAATTACTGTGTGTTTTATTTAAACATGTACCACTCAGGCCACCTACGACCACATCGACTACATTTTTAGGATGTGCGTCCAGTGTTAAACTGGAAAAGATTTGCATTAGCACACACTCACACACACACACACACACACACACACACACACACACACACATATATATATATATATATATATATATATATATATATATATATATATATATATATATAGATAGATAGATACACAGGGTGTTCCAAAATTCGTCAGATAAATTCAGAGGGGTGATAGTAGGCATCAAGACAAGCAATAATCACATAGGAATGTATGACCAGAAACACAAACCTGACACTGGAGGGTGCTGTTTAATTAATCGGATAGTACATCTTACCAACTCGACTAGTTGGCCGGAAATATCGCATTTTTCTGGAGAAGGTAGAGAAGTCAAAAACAAAACAGAATTGCATAGGAATGTAAGACAGGAAACGGAAACCTGGTCAGCTAGAGTATAAACAAAGATGCAGAAATGTTGGCATTTCTTCTGGATCTACATTTATTTATATACACTGCTGGCCACTGTAAATGCAACACCCTGAAGGAAACATGCAAATAACATGAAATTTACAACATGCATTAGTGGAGGTGAGATATGCAAATGATTAGAATTTCAGCGCAGACGCACATCACGTCCGCCTGTGGTGCCACTTCAAAGCGCTATTTAAGGCTTGGAGATTTCGACGATTTCAAGTTCGGCAATTGTGTTTTTCTTGTGGTTTTTTCAAAAAAAAACGATCAATTATGCCTCGTCTAAAACAGCGATCATCTTTTGATCAAGTATCCGAGTTCGACAGAGGAAGGATAGTGGCCTACCGAGATTGTGGATTATCTTTCAGGGAAATAGGTAGTCGTGTTGGACGAAACCAAACAACTGTAATGCGGATATGTGATCGTTGGATGCAGGAGAGTACGACGGACCGGCGTGTTCGATCGCATCCACCTCAGCGCACCACTTCACGTGATGACAGGCAAATTGTGCGCATGGCAGTGACGGATCGCTCAGTCACATCACGAACCATAGCGCAGCACATGCAGTATGTAACGCATCATCCAGTGTCTACGCGCACCATTCGACGCCGTTTACAGCAGAGTGGTCTGTCCGCAAGACGTCCATTGCTTTGTCTACCCTTGACGCAGAACCACAGACGTCTCCGCCGCCAATGGTGCGATTACAGAAGGATGTGGACCGCAGAATGGAATGAAATTGTCTTTACTGACGAGTCACGCTTCTGTCTGCAACACCACGATGGTCGCATTTGAGTCTGGAGACACCGTGAAGAGAGGATGCTGAACAGCTGCGTTATGCGTCGCCACACTGGTCCTGCACCGGGTATTATGGTATGGGGTGGCATTGGATATCACTCTAGCACACATCTAGTACGCATTGCCGGTACTTTAAACAGCCAGCGTTACATCTCCGAGGTGTTGGAGCCAGTTGTACTTCCTTACCTTCAGGGCTTGCCCACAGCCATATTTCAACAGGATAATGCGCGACCACACGTGGCACGCATTGTCCAACGGTTCTTCGTCAATCGCCAGATTGAATTGTTTCCCTGGCCGCCTCGCTCTCCGGATCTTTCGCGATAGAAAACATGTGGTCCATGGTTGCTCTACGATTGAACCAGATTCCATCCCCAGCTGCCACAGCAGATCAACTTTGGCAACGTGTGGAAACTGCTTGGTCTGCTGTACCCCAAGAACTCATCCAAAGTCTCTTTGAATCAATGCCGAGATGTGTGGCAGCGGTGATCTCCAACAATGGCGGCTACTCTGGCTACTGATTTTGGCAGGAACCACACTTCACAGAAGTCTATAAATTTAACCATTTGATACTTGGTCAACATGTTATCTACAAAATAAATTTTGTTGTGATATGTCTTGTCTTTCTAGGTGTTGCAATTTGGGTGGCCAGCAGTGTATATATATATATATATATATATATATATATATATATATATATATATAAAGAGTTGCCTCATTCGTACGCAGTAAAAATTCAAGTGTTCTCATAACACTTTCAATAACTTAGCAAAATTAGGAAAAAATCCCTATGCTAATCTCAACAAACTGCACAATGTCTGATTTACGAAAAAAAATAATATATTCTATTATCTAAAGCAGTGAATAGGGCAAAAGAATTCAGTCTCAATAATTGTCCTTTTCTAAAAAAATACACTAAAAAAATAAAACTTTAAAATGCACTATTATCATTGTCTGGAATACACAATAAGATTTTTCTCAAATGTTCTTGCATACCAAAACTTAGATCGAATGTCCAAAAAAATTTATATCAGATTATGACATTTGCCTTGCAGAAAATTGCCTGAAAGGCCTGCTGAATTCGCTTTATATAATATGTTTCATTAAAAAATTTTCGTACTTTTCTGTTAGCCGGGCGCATTTTGAGTTTGCGCTCATAAGTATCGTTCTTGGCAATAACGAAAAGTGGTCTAAATGGCAACCTTTAGAAAACTGTTCAATATATCATATATTTGTTAAATTTTGAAGAAGGATTATTGCTAAGTACGATTGCAAATGATGACGGGCTGTTTTGGAGACAGCAAACAGAAAATAATTTTGAAGACATTTTGAGGGACATTTAATGATTTTTGGCCTCCAAACTCAATGTTTACTCAATAATGAATAAAAGGCATGATTACTTGCATATTTTGTTCATTCTTGCACATTAATCGCGAGAGTTACAGTTAATTAACAAAAAATTAGAAAATACAATTTAGTGAACCATATTTGGAGATTTATCACTTGTTATCGTAAAAGTACCAAAATTTCGGCTGGCTTCCATGAATAATCATGTGTCACTTAGATTATCAGATCAAATGCAATGAATATTCAAAGAAAACTCTGAATAATTTTTGAAGATATGTAGATTGCTAATTAAAAATTATCATAAGTGTTGAGAACTATACTTCTGAAATAAAATATCATGTACAATTACAATTAATTAACAAAACCGCAGAAAATACTGTTTCGTGAACCTAATTGATCATTTATCACTTGCGCCTGACTACCGGAGAAGTACCAACATTTCTGATATCTTTAATGAATAATTCTGTAGTACTTAGGTTATCAGAGTAAACATGATTAATATTAAAAGACAGCTCTGATTTTTTTAAGATATGTAGATTGCTAATTAAAAACTGCTACAAGTTTTAACAGCTATACTTGTGGAAAAAAAAGTCATGTTCAATTCTTTGTCATAACAATGTCTGAAGACAAATATTTATACTGACTTCCCTTGATAAAGAGTTTTAAATAACAATTTTATTGCTCCTAAGTCAAATTTATTTTGCAACAAGTCAAAAGGTCAAGGGTAAAAGATAAAAGGAATACAAATGTGTACTCAGCAAGAGGTAGTAGGAAATGAATAGTGCTATCGGTTGCCTATCAACTACCTTTATGTTAACGTTTACCTTCAAAACGGCCGAATGATTTCAAAATAGAAAAATGAAAACCTCTCTCTAAACGATGTTACGATAAATGAATTAAAAAAATGTGAGGCAATCATATTCTCCAAGCATAAATTATTAAACGATCTTGTATCATGGGACACGGTAAAGGTAATGAATAAATTTATAAAGCTTGGCCAAACATAGTCTCATACACTCTATTCTAAATCGCATTGATTTTTATCTGAACATGTTGATATGTGCGTTTGAACTTATACATTACCAATTAATTTTGTTATTTTAAATTGTGGATACAAAATATAGTTTTTAACAATTGATCTGAATAAGAAGAATATTTCAATAACAAAATCATTCTCTTTCTTCAACGTGATTAATAACCAACTGCAAATACATATTTTTTCAGGTAGATTCGTAGACAGATAAGTGAATGGTGCTCCTTCATTCGGTGTATTTTTATTTGAACCTAAAATATTTCGACCTAGTACTGCAATAAATAAAATTCATGGGAATGAACTCATATGTTAGGCCATCGGTAATGATTATTTCTCATTATACAAATACCAGAATCCCCAAGAGTTCCAAAGCTGCAAAATTAACATAATTGACTACCAAATTATTTAAAAACGGAAATGTGATTGTCCACGCATCTACCTGTATACATATTTTTTTATAAAGTTAAACACAGTTGACTGGAAGAGCAAGAATAAAGTAAAAATAATGAGAAAGAAAAACTCATATATAATATTTAATCTTTTAAGCTCCTGAAATTTTAAATAAATTGACTTATGTTCAAGGAAGTAAATTAATACTGATAAAATTCTACAGGTTCCATTGTGGGAAGTGGTTTAGTCCCTGGAAACAATATCTTTCATTTGATTTGTTAATATTTTAAGGGAGATATCATGCTTAGACGTTAAATAAGAGCTTAAATAAGGCGAAAATTATGTACAGTCTGCATTCCCCACCCGATTAATTAATTTTTTTTTTCTGGTAAATTTTCTATTGTTATAATAATAGAAAGTATGACACTTTTTTCCAGGACTTTATAATCCATCCGGTTTAAAAATTAATCTTTTTTAATTCTTTGTTTCTCTTTCTTTTGTATCAGTTTATGCATTCTTAATTGATTTTTTGAGTCCATATTTTATTATGTTGATTATTTTTTTCGTTTGCATGTTTCATTTCCATCCACCCTCGACCTACAATATTTCATTTTCAACTTTTGATAGCTTATACATTGTATGTATTATTTCCTCTTTGGTTCTCACTTTTATATTATCATTATATATAGCTCATTTCTATATCATTCATATATCATCATTCTGGCATTTCACCTTCTAAAATGTGACAATATTTTCTATATACTATATCTTCATAAATTGTAACTGTTTTCCAGTCCATGTATCTTTCCTTTTCTTCAAATATTCATCCTTCAAGCTAATTGTCGACTATAGAAGCATATGTTCATCTGAAGACAATGACATATATATATATATATATATATATATATATATATATATATATATAGTTGTATTTAAATGAAGAAGAGATTGTTTTTTCTGTGTGTGTATATTCTCATTCACTTAACTAAGGATTTTGCTAAAATTATTCGATAAATACTATTTGTTCGACTCGGATGCACAAAACGTGATGCATCTCAAAATATTGAAAGCGACTTTACATGGCGTAAATCAGATCATTAACGGGATTCATTCACTGCAATACAAATGATTTGTTGCACGTTGTATGTAAAAATCTGCTGTTATAAAAACTATCATATTATTTTTTTCAAGCACTTTGGTATACTCTTCTAAAGAACAGGGACCTTTGTCGTGGTCCTATTTAATTAGTAGTAACCAAAAATTAAATAAATAAATTACATACCAAGATAAAAGAACACCCAAAGTACACAAATTTACAGATTTATTATCAATCAGCTAAAATATAAAATTTAAACATTAGATTGAAATTTTAACTTATAATTTCATGCATTAAAATCACTCAGTTTGAAGTTACAGGCCCATCACAAACATATTTTCTAGATTTATGAATTTTAAGTGTTGTAGGACAGAGAGATTGACATATATAACTCGAAGGTGTAAAAGTTAAGATTCAGATTGTTCTAAATGTCATATATAACTAATTTTCAGAAAAAAAGGCATTCCCTGACAAGTGTGATGTGGTGCTGAAGGAATTTAGTGCGCTTCTAGTCCAGGCAAAGCCAACATCCTTTCCGTATGTGTTACATCATATTCCACTTTCCAAAAATAGAGCGATATTCATAGGTATCGGCGGTTAAATCTGAAAAATTCTACTAGTTAATGATGACAGTGAAACTGATACTCAGACGGGCCGAGATGATCCATAAATACAGTCCAAAAAGGGAATTGACCGCACAATTTCCATGGTTGGAAGAGCGCGGTAGTTCAGTGTCTTAAGGGATAAAATAATTACAAGATAAAAAGAACTTTTTCTATACCATGCTTTTAAATCTTCTGTTGAATCATATCAACTTGACAATTCTACGTATTAATAAATACTTTTTAAAATATTTTTTGAGGATTTATCCCATCAACTTGTAAGGTATACACAAGATTCGATTCACAAGAATCGAACTTTTGAATTAATGAATTAAAGAAGCTGCTTCAGATATGCTAATTTCGGCATACGCTCTTAGTATAAATACCACGCAGCGTCATTAATAAAAAAGGGGGAGGTTGTTAAGGTTGAAAAGGTGTTATCCTGCGATAGTGCTTAGCGGGCCAGAAGTTTACATGGCAGTACTGCTGGTTTGACTTACTGTTCGTGAGTATAAAAATATATTGTTCTTGAAAGCTGTGTTTATACATTCCGTACAAGTAGTACGCATGCTTATTGCTGTAAAAGCCAATTATATGTGCAACGAATTCAATAAACATTGTTTCATGTATAAACTGTATTTGTTTCATATTCAAATAGAGTGCCACTTCAAATTATATACACCCAAGTCTGGGTAGAAGTGAGCATAGAATCTCTATACTGGCGCCCGAAGATATATATACCCTGGTAGTTAGCGTTAAATTTGTAACGAACAACATAATTGAAATTAAAAACTGTGTACTGTGTACTTATATTGAGAAAATTGTTGCAAGTACTTATATACTATTTAAAAAATGAGTGTTGTAGAACAAAATCCTGCTGGAAATTTTCCTCGGGTAATTATGGTTCAGCATTTTGCGCCATTCGAAGCCACCTTCAATGGCGGCCCCTCAAGCCAATTCCTAAAGAAAATTGAGCATTACTTTCAGCAACAATGCACCCCAGAGGGGGATAAACTTAAAATTGCTCTAGCCGCTTTAAGAGGTAGTGCATATCAGTGGTACACGTGCATGCAAAGCAGTAATCTGATTTTTGACTATTTGTCATTCAAGCAACAGTTTCTTAGTGTTTTTCCAAAGACCTTTAATCAAAGTGAAATTGAAGCGGAAATTTATTCGCTAAGGCAACGTGAAGGTCAGTCTGCGTTAGATTTTGCTACGGAAAAGATTTCCAAGTGTGAGGAATATTTAGAAGGGGTAACGGAAGCGGTAATCTTAAAAATAGTTATCCAACGTTTGAAGCCAAGTGTTCAAGATTTTTTAGATAATCAAACAATTACAAGCAAGGTTACCCTCCTTCAAGCTTTAGCTAAATATGACAATAGGTATTTCTTCGCTACCCCTCACCGTCATCCAGGTACGAGAAGTTTTATACAGCCACGCCAAAATTTTTCGCGAGTTTCAAACCAGCAGCGTAAGCAGTACCGCAGGCAAAATAATAGAAGCGCTCGGCGTTATAATGAAATTAGTGCTCTTAAAGTAAATAATATGGAAGCACCTTACTTGCACTGGCAAGTTGATTCACATGATATGGTTCAACCTGTTGAAACTGTGTGGTCAAATGTATTATTTTGTCCGAGCAGTAATCATTATTTTGAGAATAGTGAAAGTCAGGGTATTTTTGTGGCTTATAAAAAAAGTGAGTCTAGCTGGAATGATGAGGTAATTCCAGTACAAATTTCTGAAAATAGTGCCGATACTAATGCTAGTGGTTTAGAAAATAAATCATCTGACACTTCTATTAATGCTATACCTGATGTTATTGATGCTATACCTGATATTTTAGATGATGTTCACACATCTGTTAATGAAGGAAATTTAGTAGATGACGAAGTATGCGTTACGGAAGTTAGTGAATACTTATTAGTTGACGACAATAAAAATTCTTTAAACGATAGTAGGAACTCGCTAGGTAATGATGATATTATTTCAAGTTTCAAACCGAATGAGGATGCTGTAGGCCAGGTTGATAATATGGTTTTAAATAAAGTACATGAAAACCATACTGAGAGTCAGGATGAAAAGTTGACACAGAGTTATACTGTAAGTAGTTTAGCTGATGCTTCGGAAGTTATAGACGCAGGTTGCATTAAAACGCACCAGTACGAAAAGCTTAATCTTCCTAAAACTGAAGCAGTGTTAAAGAATTTAAATGATAACGATTCTGATATCGCAAGTTTCAAAGAGACTTTTTCGTCAAAAGAGGTATATAAACCGTGCAGACTATACCCTGTTTTCAAATCAAGTGCAACAAGGTTCACAAGGTTCACAAGATGCTGGACCCTCGGGGGTCACCAACGAAGACCGTCCTCCCCCTACTCACGAGTCCGGTGATAACCTGCATGAGGAAAGCAGCTCCACTCCTGCACAGGAACCCCGGTCAGGAGTTAAAAGAAAGACTCCCATGACTTCTCCATCGTCGGCGCCTGACTCTCAGCCGTTCGAACATCTACGCAAGCGGGGGAAGCAGACGCAAAGGAAACGAAAGATCTCTGCCGCCCAACAAGATCCTCCTCCCAAGAGACCTCCTGTCCATCGTCAAGCCGGACCAGCGCCTCAGGACCAACGACCTGCTGCACGAAGGATGCCCACACGGTCAACGAACCCCTTTACTAGGACTGCGACCGTCAAGAGAGGTTCCACGGATTGGACAGACTGGTGCAAGGAAGTTGCTGCATTCATGAGGAACAAGTCTTGTATCAACTTTCTTATTCTAACTCCCACCCTTTAATAAAACCGAACCAAATTGGTTTGAAATTCCCCAGTGTATATACTGTGTAAACATTTTGAGGGGAAGGGGTGAGCCACTGAAAAAAAAATACGGCATACTGTTGTTTTATAAATTTTTGAAGGGGACATGTAGTGACTAGGAAAAAAATACATACTGCACAATATACCAATTAACCACTAATGTACTAACTTCACAAATCATGACACATGTGCATTATAAATTGGGGGAGAGCAGATACAAACAGTCAAGAAATGTCATGCTGTGCAATTGTGTTGACAATTTTAACTAAAATAAGTTTTTTAGGGCGCAGTTGGCCATCCCAGTATCCGCAACTCTGCAAATCCACTGTTTGATGGTGTCACCTGGACCCTTCGGGGTTAGTTTTGTAAAATGGTAGTGGCGTTTTTCCCCCACACAACGTGTGGAAGGTTTTTTGACTTTGTCACCCATTATGTAAAAAGTCAGACCAGCACGCGTTTTCAATTAGTTAACTGAAGCCTTTCAGACCTCAGTTACCTAATTTTTTTTTCGAGGGAGGCCAGTGTAAGGTATACACAAGATTCGATTCACAAGAATCGAACTTTTGAATTAATGAATTTAAGAAGCTGCTTCAGATATGCTAATTTCGGCATACGCTCTTAGTATAAATACCACGCAGCGTCATTAATGAAAAAGGGGGAGGTTGTTAAGGTTGAAAAGGTGTTATCCTGCGCTAGTGCTTAGCGGGCCAGAAGTTTACATGGCAGTACTGCTGGTTTGACTTACTGTTCGTGAGTATAAAAATATATTGTTCTTGAAAGCTGTGTTTATACATTCCGTACAAGTAGTACGCATGCTTATTGCTGTAAAAGCCAATTATATGTGCAACGAATTCAATAAACATTGTTTCATGTATAAACTGTGTTTTTTCATATTCAAATAGAGTGCCACTTCAAATTATATACACCCAAGTCTGGGTAGAAGTGAGCATAGATTCTCTATAAACTTTAAAGTAAATGATCAAATGCGTAATAAAGAAGTATCAAATGCTTAATCAATCGTTTAGCTTAGGAATTGGAAGTTAACTTGTGTTTAACTTTTCGTTCCCGTCCCGGCGATAGGAGGCGGCACCATTCTACAAAACAAAATTAACTGAGAATGAATTCAAATCTGCTTAAAGATGGCTAAAAGTATCAAAAGATTGCATTGTCATCGTGTTCTGAGCTATTCTAAAAGTTTCAAATGTCTAGCTAGTCGGGAAGTTAGTTAAAAATCGATTGCAAGATTCGTACTGGACAAACACACAAACAAACAAACAAACAAACAAATAAGAAAGCGAGTTAACAAAATCATGGTAATAATGACAATGCCCTGAATTCGAACGAACTTGACTTTCGCTAGAAAGAATTCATCGCCTTTTGGTAAACCGTAAAAACGAAATGCTGTTATGCTGTTATGTAAAAAAATATGTTCAAGATACAAACGGGGGATACTCAAAAGAGGTAAGCCTACTACCTAGAAACATTACACCCTGAAACAATAGCTTTTTTAATTGGAATCTTTGCCATTTAGAGTCTGAAATTCACCTAAATTAAAATCTCCATAGAAATTACACACAAGAATTACGCAACACGAGGCAACAAACAATTATTCATCACGATAAATGATATTCGTACAAACTAGTAATTGAACACCGTTACAAAAATCCTGAAATCTAGCAATCATTTCAGAAACTTTTCCTTTTAAATGTTATAAAACGCATGACAACAGGCATTCTCTTTTATTAAATACTAGCATTATTGCCCGGCGTTGCCCGGGTAGATATATAGATATAAAATATTTCATGCATTCCATCAAAAAAATACTGGGCTGCACTCCCGCTCTTCATGTTCATCTGGCCAGACAGAATGCGCTTAGCACGTTTCTACTGAAATGATATACAAACAATGAGAAAGAAAGAAACTTTGAGCCTGCGGACCTTCGTCTGATTTTTAGGTCATTCCCAACCCTCTTTCTCCCGCACATTGGAATTTGCCCCCCCCCTTTCTCCGTCATCCTCAAACCACCCCTCTTAACGCAGCTGGTTGAGGGGAAACCACAGGGGGTAGACGCACCTCTATCGGGCACAAAAAACATTAAAAAATTAATTTTTAAAAAACTAATTGAGCCCCAAATTTCGTTTTTCCTGATTTAAGTTTCTCGGGTCCAAAACATTAACTGTGCCGAATTTGGCCCCGGTGGGTGAAACAGTGTATGATTCTATAGCGGACAAACAAACAGACAAGATCTTTTATATATAGACAAACTAAAACACTGCTTTATTCTGAGGGGAATCTCACAAACAAAAAACAGGAAATGTCTTGGTTATATGATGTACAACATTCATTTTTATTATTGATATGCATCATAATCAACAGTTGCACTTGATATATACATAGTATATAAGTATTACAATACATAGTACAATACTACATACGAAGTTATTTATTTATCATAAACTATAAGGCATTTTTCTACTGAAAAATGGTCAACAGCTTAATTCTTTTTTCTTCTATGTAATATTTATTTTGATACATACGTTGAAATATGGTTATTTATGAGCAATGAGACAGTTGAAAAATTATTGGAGCTGAAATGGAAAATAAAATTAACTTTCTATTTCCTTGATCCTTGTTATTATTTATATGCAGCATCAAACATATTTCATGCCAAATATATTTTTTTTTAAGTAAATGTTTCTAAATTTTCCCTGAAATTTTCTTGGAAAAAAAAAATTATCTCTACAGTCTCCGTAATGTCCTTTAAAGTTGAGTCACACACACACACACACACACACACACACATATATATATATATATATATATATATATATATATATATATATATATATATATATATATATATATATATATACACTCATGGACAAAACAATTAGCGCACCAAGAAGGAGTCCTCAAAATGAAACGAAATTTTACATACGTAATGACTACTTTGATATAAGTAAATGATAAGAAAATCAAAGAAAAAGGATAATTTATTTCAGAGAAAAAGGCAAAAGAACGGAGAAGTTAATACTCCGTTGGACCCTCTCTAGCGCGAATTCACGATGCGATACGATCGGGCATTCAGTCATACAAGTTCTGTATGATGTCATGAGACATTTCGTTCCATATTTGCTGTAACCTTGCCTCTAGTTCGTTCAAACTCGTGGGATGCCCAACTCGTCGTCCCAAATGATCCCAGATATGCTCGATTGGAGACAAATCTGGGGATCGGGCAGGCCAAGGAAGGGTAGTAACAGTGCGGAGACAGTCTTGTGACACCCTTGCCGTATAAGGCCGATCATTGTCTTGTTGAAAAATGGCTCCTGGGAGCCGTTTTATGAGTGGCAACACATGTGGTTGCAGGATTTCATGAACATACTGCTGGGCTATCATGATGCCACGGAACAATACTAGGGGTGACCGTGTATTGTAGACAATGGCACCCCATACCATCACACCAGCTGTGGGAGCGATGTGTCGCTGTACAGCAAAGGCAGGATTGAAGCGTTCACCACGGGCTCTCCACACACGAACACGATTGTCATCACTGCCGAGATTGAATCTGGATTCGTCGCTAAAGACGACCTGGTTCCATTCCGCTACAGTCCAGTTTCCTCGTGCGCGGCAAAACTCCAAACGGAGGCGTCGATGGGTGGGCGTCAAGGGCAGCACACGTAATGGGCGCCGCGATACCAACTGTCCTTCAACCAGGCGCCTTCGTATGGTTCGAGAAGACACAGAGGCCCCTAGTGAAGGTGCTACCTGTGCCTGGATGGCGGCCGATGAAGCAGATGGCTGTACGCGTGCATTTCTTACGATGTGGCGGTCTTCTCGACGACTGGTCTGTCGAGGGCGTCCTGAGCCTGGTCTTCGAGTACATGACATCTCTGGGGTCCACTGGTCCCAACACCTCCTCACAACACAATCAGAGCGGCCTAATTGACGAGCTACTCGCCTAGCTGACCACCCAGCTTCCATCATCCCGACGATTCTCCCCCTCTCAAACTGCGACAACTGCTTATATTGTCTTCGAACACGGCGTAATGGCATATCTATCTCAGCTCTTCCTTTGTAAATGATTCAGCACACTCAAACAAGCTTTGGTTACCTGTTTTATACTCCACAAAGTACGATGTTCAACGCCCTCTACCGGATATACGTAATGCGCAATCACGCTGCATTTCTAATCATTTGCATATCTCCCCGACATGTACCTTCATTGCAAGTTTCGTTACTATCCCGCAATTATTTCTTGGTGCGCTAATTTTTTTGTCCATGAGTGTATATTAGAGTTCACAAAATGTATAACTCATTAGTTGCTATGTGTATTGATTAATGGTATATTAATGATAAAATCTATTAAAAATGATCATTAACGAATTAAATTGACTAAAATCGATTACATTAAACTGACACAATACTAATTAAATTAACTAAAAATGATGACAAATGGAAATAAATTCATTTTACCTCTAATTGTTGCTTACTGTTTTGAAGCAGAAATAATCGGTAATCTTCTGCTGACGTGATGCCGATTTTGAAAACATTTTATGAATTTCTTTTTCCAATACACCAAATGACTTCAACACCCTTTCTTCGACTGTTTGTGTATGCAAAAACTTAATAATTAAACGCATCGCTGCTGTAGCATATGAGATGGTGGTTATTTCGTCGTTGATGTGCTCTTCTTCATCAGCATCAGATACAGAATCTTCGTTTTCAGAATGATTCATTTTAATTTCTTCCACAATATCTACATCAGTCGGATTTTCACATCTAATGACTCCATCATCACATGTTTCGAACAACTGCATGTCATAATCTGAGAATGATGTAATTTTGTGCTTTTCTATTGACATCACGATAGGTAAATATTCATGATCTTCTTCTTAAACATTCTTTGCTTCTTCAACATTCGTTGTATCTTCAACATTCTTAAAAAGTTTAAAAAATGAAAAAAAACAGTAGTCGACTGAAAAAATGGTTCGTTATAGCCGATTCTTAAGATTTCGGAGGTTCGCTATAAAAGGATAAATTAACTTTAAATACAATAGGAAAACGGCGAGACCAAAATATTCGTTCGCTATATCCAGGAGTTCGTTATATACCGGGTTCTACTATATATATATATATATATATATATATATATATATATATATATATATATATATATATATATATATTTACACACATATATATATACACATTTAATAATAGGTATTTTTAAGGGCCTTCATTTGTACAAGGAGGGGTAAGACGATTTTTTATGCCACTCTTAGGTCCCCCAGCTTAAACAACTTAGTAGTTACTACTTGTTATTACAATAGATACATGCATCGCCTTCTGTTACCTTCATGTTCTCCATAGACATTTTCTTAAAAATATAACAAAATTTATATTGCATAGAAAGTTAATAATTCCTAATATTTAATTACTATAAATAAATCATTTAAAAAATTTTTTGGACTGAAAAGTTATCTAACAAGATGACCCAACTATTTTCGGACTGATGTGGGGCTTATTAAGAAAAAATATTACATAGCCTCTCGTGTGATGGAAAGCTTACCTTGATGGGTAAGCAATTTATTTGGGCTGACTCGTCGAAACAGCTGTGGTTTTCAATGTGGATTTAATATTGTACGTTCTTTGTCAATGATTGAGAAGTTATAAATGTACTAGTTTAAATTCTTTGCTGCAAGTATGTTCGTGGTGCTGGTATAAAAAGTATTAGAGGAGCCTAAGCGAAATTCCTGCATAATGGAAGACTGACGATTGTTGTACGTAATATGTATTTGGTTAGCCACAGAGTGGCGCAGTTAATAACGTCATGTAGAAGAAATATAACGTATTTTTCGTACCATGAGACGCACCTTTTTACATAAAAAATTGACTTTTAATTGGGGTACTTCTTATGGTCCGAAGGTAAAATTAAATTATAATAAATATATTTCTTATCTTTGATGCCAGGTATAAAAGGCTTAAGTCAAAAACAGTGATTTTTAGATAGATGTTAGTATTGATAAAAAAACACAAAGATCTTTTGACTAGTATAAAATGCTTAAGTCTATCAATTTTGTGTAAAAAATTACATTTCTTAGTACAAAAGACTTAAGTCGAAATTATATTTTTGTGACTGGCATAAAAGCCGATAACTTGGTATATTCAAATCCCTGTTTTTGACTTAAGCCCTTTATACTGGGCACCATAGATATAATATATATATATATATATACACTATATACACTATTTATTATCTTTATTAAGTAAGAAATTGAAAATAAATTTATTCACTCAAGAAAATATTCTTTTCTAAAAATCATCCCATAAATTTGAGGTGCTTCTTATTGTCCGGTGCGTCGTGTGGTCCGAAAAATATGGTACATCCCTCTCGATTTCCTACCAAACATCCAACTGTCAATTTGCAGTTGGATCGTAGTTCATTGACTCTTTTTTTTTCGTTGTAGAATCCTAAATGATTCTGAATATAATAAATGTTTATTTTACTTTTCTTAGACTGAATGTCCTTTTTAATTGCAATTAAAAAGTAAATAATATTCGAAAAGGAATGGGTAAGCAAATTAACATTAAATCTTTACTGTTAGCAATCGAATAAATTCGCGAAGTCAAAATTATCTACCAAATAATAACATACTAAAAATTCTTAAATTTTCTGGAGTTTTTTATACACATGAACGTGCGCGTTCGAACACATAGAAACACAGAAACAAACAAAAAAAGTGTTCTCCAACCACCTTCCTACTGCGTGGGTGACAATATTCTTCCGCCCCTTCGAAACCTTTGTTTTGCCTCGCGACTCTGAGGATTACAGAGGCATTGAATGAAAGTGAAACATGAACACGGTTACACGTATTCCTGTTGGCTTAAGTTTTTCGTGTTTAGGGCGTCTCTCCTTGCATATTTACTCCTTGAAGGAAAGAGGAATTATTTTTGGGAGATTTATAAGCTGCGAAATTTATTTGAATATTAGGGTAAATATGAAAAATAAGGTAAGAATTATGTTCTTCAGCATAAGAGCTAAAAGTCAGGGCTTAACATGAAATTCCATGTTTAAGAAACCACCTAACTAATAACAAAAAAATATGAACAAGTACATAATCCCAAATACATTCTTAAAAAAGGGAAAAAATGGTAATTAATATTCATTCTAATAAATAGCTTGTCTCTATAATACCTAGGAAATTAAATATCGTTTATTTTAATAATAACTAAGAGTAAACTATATATCGTAAAATGCCCAACAATACATTAGTAAATATTTTTTCTTAAATATCGCACTTACAATTGTTAGAAGTTAGAAGGAGGTCCAAAATATCTACCATGCGGAACGCCTTACGATTAGTGTTTTCCTGTTGTTCGATTCCGGTTTTGCAGTATGCAAAATTGCACCAGTCCGATGACGCGCATGTCTGAAATTTACTATAAAACAAATGAACCAGGCCGCAATATCAAGAAAGGTTTTTCACAGCGGCTTTGCCTTGCCATCTATATCTATATCTACATCTTGATTGTGTTTTCGTAGCTAAGGTTCGAGTTAACTCTTTGAATGTTGTGTTAATTTTTTGTATGCTCTTCTTTAAAATAAAATGTTGTGACTGCTTGTTTAAAGTGCCAGTAGTTTATATTTTATTTCGACGCTTCACCGCAATACCAGCAACACGTCACCAAATTCTGTCTTTAACTAACCAGCTAATTTAAAATTAAAAATGAAGGAGTACATAATCTTAACTACATACTTCAAAAAGAATAAAATAATAACTAATAAACGTTCTAATAAAGAGGTTGGATCTATAAACATCTGGGATAAAAACATCTTTTGTTTAAATAACAACTAAGAGTAAATTATACATTGAAAAACCTCCATCAATGCATTGGGAAATATTTTGATTGAAATATCGCACTCACAATTGTTAGAATTTTGTGGGGTACGCAATATCTATCATGCGTCACACCTTACGATTCGCGTTTTCCTGTTGTTCGATTTCACTTTTGCAGTATGCAAACTGGCCGATGACGCGTATGTCTGGAATTTACTATAAAATAACTAAGCCAGACCGCAATATCAAGCAAGATTTTTCATAGCGGCTTTGCCTTGGCATCTATATCTATATCTACATCTGAATTGTATTTTCGTAGCTAAAGTTCGAGTTAACTCTTTGAAAGTTGTGTTAATAGTTTGTTTGTTCCTTGTTTAAAATAAAATGTTGATTTTGTTTGTTTAAAGTGCCAGTAGTTTATATTTTATTTCGACACTTCACTGCAGTACCAGCAACACGTCACCAAATTCTGTGTTTAACTAATCAGCTAACTTATAATGAAAAAATAACGAGTACATAATCTCAATTACATACATAAAAAGAAATAATGGTTAGTATTCATTCTGTTAACCTTTAGCCAGCAGGACCCATTTTTCCGATTCCCTCCTTAGAACGGGAAATTTCATAACACCTTTATAAGAACGGCCATTAAGGGAGTTATATTATATATATATATATATATATATATATATATATATATATATATATATATATATATATATATATATATATATATATATATTGCTGGGATACATGCTCCCCCCCGTAAGAAGAAGGCTAAACAGCTTGGATCTATATCACCTAGGATAATAAATAATTTATTTTACTAATAACTAAGAGAGAACTATGCATCTTAAAGAGTCCATCAATACATTGGGAAATATTTTGTCTGAAATATCTCACTGACGATTGTTAGAAGATTTTAAGATGAATATCACTCGCTCCAGAACTATCCAACAATAACTACAACCTAATATGCACGCATGAATTCTTTTTCCCATTCTCCCAGAATAGAACGCCCCATTCATCACAATTGTGAACGAGGGTCGTCATTGAAATCTTTACCATTTACATAAATTACTCCGATAATGTATTCTTTATTCAAATCGAGAAGTCAGGACAGTTTTATCAGACGACGGGTCCCCAAACTCATCCATTTTACAATTATTCCGCAAACTTTTGCAAAGTAAATTATTGTACTCCGTGTTATCTCGAAACAAAATCAGCATAATCAAATAAAGTTGAAGTCGAAAATAAATGAACTGGCAAAAATGACTCTTCAAGTGTTGTATGCGGCGGTATTTAGTGATTCCGAAACAAAACGTTGGACTATTAATTATAATTTTGCTTTCGCTGACACAGAATATCGTGTCCGTGTAACATTTTTGCATTTGTATCTGGGATACGAATTTAAACTTGAAGTGTATGTTCATTGAAAGAATGTTTCACAAATATATTCTCTTTCAACGATCTACTTCTGTTACAATAATCTCTACTGCGTATATGCAAGGATTTTGTAAAGGTATTAGTACAAAGGTACCTGTCAAGTGACGCCCACCAAAATTGATTATTTATGTTGATTATATACTTAAAATTAATTTCTAAACTTTTGAACTCATATCGGGGAAAATAAAGCAGATATTAATATGATTATCTTAGAGAGTTTATATGCGAGTCATATCATTCGTAGAAAATTCATGGCTGTGTAAGTACCGTAAAGGTATTCTTCCCTTCGGGACACGATGCTTAAAATATACCTGAAACTTAGAAAAAAGGTCGTAAAAACTGTCAAATGTACTTACATAGATATTTTAAGCCCACCAAAAAATATTTTTTTAAATTTTTGTAGGGAGAATTGGAATACCGTTTGTCCCACCATGCAACAACGACATTCCTTACATAATTGTGGTTGTTATAGTGAGAGTTATGCATTATATAATATAAATCAATGAAAATAAGCTATATACCAAAATGGATCGTCAACAATTGCATTAAAAATCAATTTTCGATATTTATCCAACATATACAATCGCAAATATTTAGGATTCTCTATTTTAAAAATTTCCTATTCTGAATGCAAAAACAAATGTAATATAAATATTTTTTTAATTAATTCAACTATAATCTAGGGTATAATTAATATCATTCACACACACACACACACACACACACATATATATATATATATATATATATAAATTACATATTGGGAACAGTGAATAATGGTGTACATCTTTTATAGCACGGTTTCATTCTATTACTGGGTACGTTCATTTTTTTAGGTTTATCACATCAGCAAAATGATAACTAGTTCGCCGAATGATGCGGTTATTGTGTAAAATACTCCCGTCCCCACTGCAATTTAATATCAAAATACAATTCTTTAAAACAGATATCCGCTAAAGAATGCTACAGAAAAAAAAACAGAAAAATTTATCTTGAATGAAACTTTATAAATATTCCAATTAAAAATAATAACGATCTTTAATAAAGTCTGAATAATTTCACCAGAGCATGATGGTTATTAATCAAGAGAATAAACAGAAAATAAAGTAAATAACATTTTTTTAAATCGCGCCATCTCCTACTTAAATTTAAAATTACGTATCCTTTATCAAAATCCGTGTTGTTGTTTTTTCCTCCTAACCATACCAATACGTTCAAAAAATTAAAGCAAAATTCATTCCCAGATGCCGTGACAAGAAGAGCAAAACTCAACTCTTAGTTGAGGATAAAACGTGACTCAACACGTTTATTTTTTGATACGTGCCATTATTTTTACCTTAATCTATATTTTTATCCTTTTTTGTAGTTTTTGTATGAGACATTAGCGAGTATGAAATATTTTTAGAAGATACGCCCCCTTGCTGCTTTTGATGGATGACACAAAAGTTTATCGAGTTACAGGAAATTACACGCTGCTTTTCGTAAAAAGTATTTTCTCAGAAATTTTTGCTTATTTTTCCTCTGCCCCCTTTTCTCAAATAAAATTCTCTGCGAGATATTATACGCTTCTAGTGAAAGGACTTGCATGAAACTTTTATCTGGGAATTTTTTCCGAGAATTTTGAAATGAGATATATGAAACAGGGCATACAATTTGTGTTTCTCCAACAAATTAAGGATTATGTATCATTTATTTTTAAATGGAGAATTATTCGGTTTTCTAAAATTGTTGTAAAGATACTCTAGAAAAGATAATTTCCTCTAAATATCTTTACAAGATATTTTGAGAAAGTAACTTCATTCTCACTCTTTCTCTTTGCAAACAAAACACACTTTCATATACATACATACACATATATGTATATATAAAGTGAAGCTTCTCCACCCGGTCACCTCTTAAAACGGCCATTTTTTTTCCGGAACCATTACTGGCCTCCATAGAGAAATGCACCCCTATTCGACAGCCATCCCTGAAAACGACCACCTTTTTCTTAACCATGACTAACACCACCTTAAAAGGGTTTCACTGTGTATATATATATAAATAAAAGAGCTCGTCTGTTTGTCGGCTATAGTAATCATAGACTGTTTCACCCACCGGGACCAAATTCGGCACAGTTAATGTTTAGGATCCGAGAAACTTAACGCAGCAAAAACGAAATTTAGGGCTCAATTAGTTTTTAAAATTAATTTTTTAATGAATTTTGTGCCCCGAAGCGTACCTCTTAAATGTGGATACAGCATCTTCACCACAACCACTCAAATTCGATACGCGGGGGAAAAGAGGTTTGTTCTGAGGGGTGATCTGGGGGTGGTTTGAGAGTTGGTCTGGGGGTGACCGAGGGGGAGGGAGAAGTATTTATTTTATTTTTCTTACATTTAGAGGAGTCGTGGGTCTTTAAAAAGGTTTAGAGCCGCTGCTTTAGACAATTTTAGACAATGGCGTTCAAGCTTATAGAACTTAATAAAATTTGGAAAAAATTGAAGAGAAAAAAAAAGAAAAATTAAGTTTGTCCCATGGCCAGTTTTTGGAAACCTTCTGTTGATCTAAATATATTAATTGTTTGAGGATCATAAAATAAGAAGACGTTTTAGAGTTCTACAGGTTTTTTCCCCTAAGTTCGCGAAACAGAGTTAACATACGATATGTATTTGAATTACTTATTCCGTGAAATCATATAAGATAAATCTTTTAGAGTTTTGAGGTTTTTTAAGCAGTGAGAACAAAAGCTCTTTAAACAGAGAAACATAAAGACACATAACTTTCATTCCGAACTATTAGCCCATTAGTTATATTAAAGCATAAGAAAATTAATGAAATTATTTTTAAAGAATGATTGCCCGGATAGATATATAGATATAAAATTTTTCATTCATTCCATCAAAAAAATACTGGGCTGCACCCCCGCTCTTCATGTTCATCTGGCCAGACAGAATGCGCTTAGCCCGTTTCTACTGAAATTATATACAAACAATAAGAAAGAAACTTTGAGCCTAGGCTTCATGCGGAATCCAGCCTTAATTTGATTAAATAAAAGGAATAACGCATCTTGCACTTTACATCTTGGGTGGTGTGGAAGAAAATGCGTCTCTTGGGTGATATGGAAAAAACTGCGCTTTTAAGGGAAAAATAAAAAATAAAGGAAAATGTAAATTATAAAACTTATTTCTAATTAAACAGTGGATCAAACAAATATAATTAAATCTAATTAAACAGTAATCTTATTCAATCCAAACGTGAGAATCACGCAAAACTGTGTTATTAATTCTCAATAAAATCAGACGTATAATCAGAAGAAGGTCCGCAGCCTCAAAGTTTATTTATTTCTTATTTATTGTATATCATTTCAGTAGAAACGCGCTAAGCGCATTCTGTCTGGCCAGATGAACATGAAGAGCGGGGGGTGCAGTCCAGTAATTTTTTGATGGAATGCATGAAAAATTTTATATCTATATATCTGGCCGGGCAACGCCGGGCAATAATGCTAGTATATATATATATATATATATATATATATATATATATATATATATATATATATATATATATTACCGCTGCAGAAATCAGTTGATATGCACGTTACATATCTAATCTGCAGATTAGCTGATTTGCTCCGTTAAGGTGCGGAAAACTGTTTCATTTCTCAAATTACCTGGATAATGTGCAAATTACCTATATAATCTGCACATTACATACTAGGCACTCGTTAAAGTGAAAATAAGATATTTAATGGAACAACAGCGACGTTTCTGTACGCTTAAATTAAATATGTTATTTATTTATTTTTCGATATCTAAAGGATCAAGTTAATACAATCAAACAATCAACAAATTAGTTGATAGAATCAATCATCAATCCATTAAAAAACTATAATACAAAGAGTCAAACGGCTTAAAATATTATTAGAATTAAGAAAATGAATTTGCAAAACATATGATAAAATTATGCTTGCTTATTAGTGCAATCTAAAGATTGGTGACACTTTGAATTACATAGCAATTGGTTCTTGCGTCAAACACACCTGTTTGTGGTACATTTAAATTTTCAGTCACCTTTTATGAATCCCTGCCCAGTACTAAGGGATTGTTTTATTGCTGTTTGACGTAAAGATATTTCTACAGCAGGATCATCTTTCTTTAAAAATTTCAGTCTGCAAACACTAAATTCAGATCTTGCATACAATTGTTTTAAAATACACTTTTAAGTACCAAGTTTAAAAAAAGTCATCCTCTGTTTTACTAAGAACCACAGCTAAAATTGAGCGGGCATGAGTTTTTGATCTGTCTACTTCGGATACTTCCATTCTCACAGTGATACCTTCATCGACAATTGGGTGCTTTGCTTTGATTTTCTTTGATTGCTTTTCTAAATCTTTCTTGGATTCATCACGCTGTATTTTCTTATCCATATTCTTTGTACAGATTTTGCACAATACATTCTTACCATAACCCTTCCTCTTTAGGATCTATTTCACCACAAATTACGTGAACAAACATGTCACACAATTTAGACTTGTGAGCACCTGATGCCGCTTTTATGCAAACAATACAGACCGTGTCTTGTATAGTTCTCTTTACAGAATCTGTACGAAACTGTGATGACGATCTTGCTGAAGTTGAGGGACATGTCCTCTCTGCATGTTGAAGAAGTCACAACTCAGTGATGACTTCTTCAACATGAAGAGGTGATTCTTTGGAGGAGTAACTGAATATTCTTAATAACTGTAAACTCAATCAACGGTGTAGATGGCAGTTTAAGATTACTATCGATAAGCTCTTGTATTTCTATAGGGGATTCTGTAGCAACAGGGGATAACGGAATGTCCATCTTGTTGAGATTGGTAATCGATGAGATCCACCTAGCATCTGCTATTGAAATGCGATGAAATAATCGGCTTTACAACAATCCCCTTTTTTGCACTTTTTTGTTTTTGTTGATAAAGTTCGCATAAATCCAAAAACATTTTTATTTGGGCTTGGGTTATGTTTTTATAAAGTATATTTAATTGCTTGATCATTATGTCTCTTCCACCAAGGCCAATTCACAAATAAGTAGAATACAATGTGTCAAACAATTCTTCAGCATGGACAAAATCTTTCACACTTTCTCGCGCACCTGACAACGGCTCAATGAGTTTTTCACAGTCTTGTACAGTCCACACATCATACTTTGGAATTATTCGATAATCTCGAGATGATTATTTCTTCTTGGAAACATTTATTCGCTTTACATCTTCAATAATTCAGTCATGCATTCGTTTTGTCATTAAAACCCTAATATATTTTGAATCTTCGCTAAAGAGGTTTGCGAAGAATCTTTTCTTCATTTTACTCACCTATTCGGTGCTTGCTTGCATACTAGGAGCTAAATTTATCTGCTTTATAAAATTCACGACTCAAATTCACGCGCTAACAGGTAGAAACCAATTTGAAAACAGAATTAGCTATGCTACACACTGGCAGTCGACGCAAATTATGAGAATTAAAAACAACCTGCGACGACAAGACACTGGCGAAACCAAACTAAAAGTGGAGGGAGAGAGGCAGGGAGCAGGGAAAGGAAATGAGAAAAACAAACTTTCGAACTTTAATGATACGGAAGCTGTTAATGTGCACATTACCTAGGTAAAATGCGGAAAACTCTTGATTCCGCACTTTAACCGAGCAAATCAGTTAATATGCAGATTAGCTAGGTAATGTGCCAATTTATATATATATATATATTTATATATATATATATATATATATATATATATATATATATATATATATATATATATATATTTATTTATATATTTATTTATTTATTTATTTGTGTGTATTTTTCCTCTATGGACTTAGAGTGAAAAGTAACATGTCAGTAAATTGAGCAGTAGTTTTTAAGTCTAAATAACACGTAGAATACACAGTGCACATGATTTTACATTCCCTTTTTCCACATACTCTACAATTACGATTTTTCTTTATTAAGAAATGTTTTAAAACTCCAAGTCCGGTTATAAAATGTAAAGTTCCTAAATTTTCCAATTAAGTAAAAACCTTTTTTGTATTTATTTTGTATTCTTTGAAGCTATTGATGGAGAGATTGGCATGAATCTAACTGATGACTTCAACAAATACCTGACATACCACCTCTGCTTAATTTGAACGAAAATCCAAGATCTCTTACACTCGAAGTACTTAAAAAATGAGAAGAAAACAAAGCTAGTATTTTTCAAACAAGTCAGTATTGTCAAGGAAAACAACTGATACAATAGTTCCTTGCATTGCCAAGTAGTTCAGTGCTATATCCTGCAGGTCTTCCCGGATCGCATTTTAGAGTGTCTGGGCCTTACCATAGAAGATCTCATTACTACCCCCCCTTCTCGCTTTTTCCCAAATGACCAACCTCATGAGTTTCACCTGAATTTATTTCCGATGTTAAAGGATTAGAAACAACAATAACATTGTCCAGTAGAGAAAAAAAAAACGGCTCAGCTCTTTGGAGACGCGATTACATCTATGTCAGGCATCCGTCGAATGGATGCAATGGATGAATTCCGGTAAAACGAACGTAGACTATTGGCGAAAATATCAACGAAAGCTCATCTCAAGAGAACGAGCATCATGAATGACACATTTATAAAATTAAATATGTACTACTTCAATGAAATTGAGGTAAAGCTATCTTTTTGATGGGTTCTTAAAAAAAGGGGTAAACAAGTGAACAAAAATCACTCGAAATAACCTTTTCCAACATTTTTGTTGAGGTTTGATTGACAGAATACCGTTTTAGGGATTTTAAACTCCGAGTATTCCCTTAGGGAATTATTGTACTGGCATCCAACCTTGGAAAATCCGTTAAGGACTCTTGAGGTAAAAGTCTGCACAAAATATCGCTACAGAATATGGTGTCATGTGACATAAAATAAAGCATATAAATTAATAACAATAACAGCCTTGGTTGCCTTACTGCGTAACAAGTCCAAAGGCACTGGGTTTAGTTTGGAGCGTTACGGTCAATTTTTGCTACAGGAGAGCTAAATAGACCGGGACCTACTGCTAAAATTCAATTCCGAACGGATACAAGCGTCCATGCTAGAAGTGAGATTGCCAGAGTAAATGCCAGCGCCCTAGCCATTCGGCCATCGTCCGGCTGAAGCTACTGGGTATGCTGGGTATCTTGGAGATATATTTGCTACAGTGGCTCTTTTCCCGAGGGCGTTTAATTTTTGTCATTTATGAAAGTGGCCAAAGTTGAAATGTTATGAAAGGAAAGCACGGGTTCTTCTGAAATGAGACTGAAGTAACTTCTTAGATTCATTATTAAATCCTCTAAATGCAAATTTTATTTTGAATGAACCTTTACAGAAAATTACCAATTTTGAAAGGATATACTAAAGATTTGTTAGAAATATTCTAGTGACTAAATTTATACTATCTTAGCTGAGAAAAATTTATGTTTAAAATAATTGACGAGACATATGAAATAAAGATTCAACCATGAAAAGTAAAAAAAAAAAAATCAAAGTATAGAAACAAAATTGAATTTAAATTTTGATAAATATCGATCAAAATTATTGAAATTAAGAATAATAAACATATATCTTAAATTCTTCAACAATCAAATCAAATTCACCACTTTTTCATTAAACCAAAAAGTCGAAATGAACTCAGTTGCCTGGATGCACACAGCGAAAAATAAATCTCCGTAATTGATCGTTACTCTGAAAATAAAGTTGACATTAATAAAATTCATACATAGGAAACTATAATGCATATAGGAAGTATTTATTCAAGGAAATTCGCAGTATTCTATTACTATAAGACTGTATCATTAACTATTCCTTTAAATTAATTTTTCTTCATCGCAAGAAGGTAATAATGTTTAGAATGGCATTTTAATTTAATATTCTAGGCACACAGTTTCGGAAACTTCCGTTGAAGTAAACTCCATTACTGTATTTGAAATTATAGCTAATCGCTTGGAAAAGCTTAACAAAGCATTTGAAATTATCTCAGATTTAATTTAATTTGTTCGGTGAGCTGGAGGTAAATTGCCAAATTCTCGTCGCTTAACTGCGTTTTGTACATTTCAATATATAAATAAACAGTTCTTATACATACTGTCTATGGAATGTAATGCTAGATTTTATCATTTTATTTTCTATGTACTAATATAGGTGTTACTGGAGAAGGGGCATTTAGTCAATTAAGTGAAAGTGCATCTGTTCTTTTCGGGAAAAATCTAAAGTAAAGTTAGTTTCATATAATATTGATTATTTTTACATATATATATGATCTAATTGACCAAAGTAATTCGAATGGGTCTATATAGAAGCTGTTATTATTAAGCCAATCCATAATATAAAAAAACTTTAAAGAGATCGACATTGGGGTTATTTTAAATAAATAATAGGAATTGAATATGAATTTTTTAGTGGATATTTTGTATTAGCCACAAAGAAATATAGAAAAAAAGTATGATAAACAGAAATAATTGCTCTAAAATGTATTCACTTTCAAATGTATCATTTAGTACAATAAAAAAAGTATATTTTGTTTGAATACCTTCATTTTACAACAGATGATATTAGCATTTCACTACATGGTTAAAACACTGGATTTCATATTAATAGAGTTAGAGCTTTATAGCGTCGTAAAATCTTAAGCATTTTTAATAGAATCAAAGGCACGAAATAAGGTTAAAAATAATGTAAATCAATAAAAGAAATCAATAATTTAAAACGTATTCTTTTCGAAGAAAGTTCTTTTTATCTTGATTTACAAATAAATAATATGTTGTCTAATGCTTGATAATATTACAACTAGAATAGAATATAGATATTAAGATGGATTTCTCTGTATAATATATTACATTATCACAAAACATCTATTACAACCGTCTATAATACCTTTAGCACTAGAAAGACGGTAATTTATTTCTTACTAAAAAAGACTGAACACTGTCGTTTTGACGGCGTTCAGTTAAAAATCAAATCAAGAATTCAAAATATTTCATTTTTTTAAAAATGGTTAAATACACTCATGGACAAAAAAATTAGGGCACCAAGAAATAATTGCGGGATCGTAACGAAACTTGCAATGAAGGTCGGGGAAATATGCAAATGATTAGAAATGCAGCGTGATTGCGCATTACGTATATCCGGTAGAGGGCGTGGAAAATCGTACTCTGTGGAGAATAAAACAGGTAACCAAAGCTTGTTTGAGTGTGCTGAATCATTTACAAAGAAAGAGATGAGATAGACATGCCATTACGCCGTGTTTGAAGACAATATAAGCAGTTGTCGCAGTTTGAGAGGGGGAGAATCGTCGGGATGATGGAAGCTGGGTGGTCAGCAAGGCGAGTAGCTCGTCAATTAGGCCGCTCTGATTGTGTTGTGAGGAGGTGTTGGGACCAGTGGACCCGAGAGATGTCATGTACACGAAGACCAGGCTCAGGACGCCCTCGACAGACCAGTCGTCGAAAAGACCGCCACATCGTAAGAAATGCACGCGTACACCCAATTGCTTCATCGGCCACCATCCAGGCACAGGTAGCACCTTCACTAGGGGCCTCTGTGTCTTCTCGAACCATACGAAGGCGCCTGGCTTAAGGACAGTTGGTATCGCGGCGCCCATTACGTGTGCTGCCCTTGACGCCCACCCATAGACGCCTCCGTTTGGAGTTTTGCCGCGCACGAGGAAACTGGACTGCAACGGAATGGAACCAGGTCGTCTTTAGCGACGAATCCAGATTCAATCTCGGCCGTGATGACAATGTGTTCGCGTGTGGAGAGCCCGTGGTGAACGCTTCAATCCTGCCTTTGCTGTACAGCGACACATCGCTCCCACAGCTGGTGTGATGGTATGGGGTGCCATTACCTACAATACACGGTCACCCCTAGTATTGTTCCGTGGCACCATGACAGCCCAGCGGTATGTTCATGAAATCCTGCAACCACATGTGTTGCCACTCATGCAACGGCTCCCAGGAGCCATTTTTCAACAAGACAATGTTCGGTCTCATACGGCAAGGGTGTCACAAGACTGTCTCCGCACTGTTACTACCCTTCCTTGGCCTGCCCGATCCCCAGATTTGTCTCCAATCGAGCATATCTGGGATCATTTGGGACGACGAGTTGGGCATCCCACGAGTTTGAACGAACTAGAGGCAAGGTTACAGCAAATATGGAACGAAATGTCTCAAGACATCATACAGAACTTGTATGACTCAATGCCCGATCGTATCGCATCGTGCATTCACGCTAGAGGGGGTCGAACGGAGTATTAACTCCTCCGTTCTTTTGCCTTTTTCTCTGAAATAAATTATCCTTTTTCTTTGATTTTCTTATCATTTACTTATATCAAAGTAGTCATTACGTATGTAAAATTTCGTTTCATTTTGACGACTCCTTCTTGGTGTGCTAATTTTTTTGTCCATGAGTACTTTAAATTTTGAACTATTTCATACCAATATATAATAAATTAGTATATATTTCGACATATTTTTTGCAAGTATGCGGAGCTGTCAACCTGGTATGGATTATCTGTAAAAATATATGCATGGTTTGTGCACTCCTTATTTTTCAACATCAATATTTTTGTTATTTTCAAAAGGGGGAAGAGACGATAAGTAACTAACATTTTAAAGACGATAAATAACTATTATTTTAAAGATGTCTGCCTGTTTTCGATACCGCCGTCAAATTGACGGCTTTCAGTCTTGGTAGGTATAAAACACCTTTTTTCCCCCTCTTTACTCTTTACTATCGAATCTTTCCCTATTTACTATCGAATATAATTTTTTAAATCTGTGTACATATTTCACGTAAAATTATAAAAAAGTCATAAAATTTTAGAAGCCTGAGGGCATAAATACAGAACATAAAGCTTAATAGTATGTCCGAAACCCCTCAAAATGACGGTAGCCGTCTTTCTAGTGTTGGTATTGCTTACCGTGCCCGGGTTAGTAATAAAATCAAGTTGAAAGCAAATTGTGAAACAATATAGAACTGTCAACGATAGAAATCGTGCTCCAATATCAAAAGATATTGTTCAATCACTGACCGGAGTAGCGACTTCCCGTAAACAAAGAGAATTAAATCTTGCTGACGTAGTGATGGGTCAAGAGCTTTTGGATAGTAATTTTAAGTTACCCATATGATCTCTATGAAAACAAACTTTGTTGTTCAGGTTAATTATAAACAAAGTTGATTAGCGAACTCAAGCTAAGACTAAAAGGGGACTTACGCTTATGTTATGATTTCTTTTACCCTTGTTATACTATGTGTCTGTCTTTTATTTTAGTTATTTTCTAGCTATTTTGCTCGTCCCCAATCAAAACATTATGGCGTCACGTGGAAGATGTCAGAAAAAGGAATTCAAATGTTATGAAAGTTAAAGTTTAGTATTGGCCGATCAGACCAGATTCTTCACGTTCGGGTTATTTGTACTTCGATGGTCGTATATGTGATTAATGCAGTAGAAAAGGGGAAAAACGTATGTGACAAGCTGTCTATTTCTAAGTATAAAGTAGTAATGGTTATTTATTACCAACCTAGTTCGTTCTTGGGTAATATAGTGAAAATTCTACGTTCAGTTTTTTGAATGTTATTCAAATTGCGCCAAAAGTCATTTTATAAGTGAAAATGTTAGGAACCTGGATAATATATATACATATATATATATATATATATATATATATATATATATATATATATATATATATATATATATATATATATATATATATACATATATATATATATATATATGTCTGTCTGTATGTATGTATGTATATGTATATGTATATTTTTAAGTTGCTAAATCGACTTTCTGGGCAGTCCGTGAGAGAAAACTACTGCATCACTTTACTTCATTTTGGTCTTAAATGAAAGATTGTAATCTGTAGATTTGTCAAATTTGGTTTTTGTAACCGCAATTTCTATTAATTAGCGATAACTTACAATGAAAAAATTGATTTCTGCGCATGCTCAGTGGCATGTTTAAATCTGCTTTTAGAAACTCACTGTTTCTGCGCATGCTCAATGACATGTTTTAATGATAAACACGTTTATACCGAGGAATCTCTGTAGATCTCTCTCTGTCATTTTTATTTTTATGATAATTATGTTTGGGAATTATAAGATTAAATCTGATGGAAATTGTTTATTTCGCGCTGTTTAACACTGTTTAACAGTGTTAAAAAAATGTACTAATACACAAATTATACTCAACACATCATTGCCAAATGTAGAAAATCATAATAATGTGCAGAAACAAATTAATGTGTTTAAGCGACCTCGTGCTTATTGAGTATCTTAAGCCAGATTTAAAAATGCCACTGAGCATGCACAGAAAGAAAATTTTTTAACTGTAAATTATCGCTAATTAAATATCTAGCCGTCATTTCTTGACGGGTACCAACTAGTACATTTTTAACAACTCTGGCAAGGGCGAATGTGTAAAATGAGGCCATCGTTTAGTGTCTTAACCTCACTTATTTTTCGAAAGTATTTTACCTAACTAGTTTCTCAGACATACTTTTTAGAGATTAACGTTATCACAGATATGCTAACTTTTCTGATCCATAGATTTACATACCCTCAACACAATAGGATCATTAGAATGTTTAGAATAGCAATTTAATTCAATAACTATAATACTTTGAGAACAGCCGTTGAAATAAACTCCCTTATAATATATCCGCTTACAGCTAATCACTTGGAAGGGCTTAACAAAGCTTAAAGTATTTGAAATAATCTCTGATTTAATTTAATTTGTTCATCGAGCGCTCGAAGTAAATTGCCAAATTCTCTTCCCACAGCTACGTTTCCCGGGTCCTCATCTAAATAAATATTACTTCGAGATTCATGCGCAGCTGGGTAAGAAATTAAATTAAAAATATTTTATTTTCTTTATGCAAATGCCTCTATCCGTGAATGTTTAGATTGCGCAATAAAAATTGTATGCAGAGCCTTTTTCGAATCTATTTGTTAGGAATTAGTATTCCGGTGGGAAAGAAAGAATTCTGGCAAACAGGGTGAGTAATTTGATGCTGTGGTGTCTTGGAATAACTGAAACACCCGACTTTTCTAGGTTTCTTAAGGTAGTCTGCACGCCTTCTTTCACAGGATATAAATTGTGTTGTGTATTTTGTAAGTTTTATATAGATAGTCTGATACCACTGAAGGAAATGTTAAAAGAATTATATTTGCTTAAATTAGTGATTTATAATTTTCTGTATATTAACTGACCAGTTTTGTTTTGACTCACGTCCCTCATAAATCGGATAGTTAGTCATGATGGTGATATTACGAATGTTATAACAAGAACAGGAATATAGCATTGTTTTTATGATTTATGTAGTCTGATGCTGTTAATTTTGCTAAGCTTACAAGATGTGTTCAAGTTACGAAGCCATAACAAACTATAGTTAGCGCATGAATGAGATATTAGAAATGTTATACCAAGAATAGGAATTATTTAGCATTGTTTGCATGATTTCTATAGTCAGAAGTTTTTAATTTTACTAAGTGTAGGGTAGATCGGGGCATGTTGGCATAGGGGCACGTTGGCCTATCTGCAATATTTTTCAAACTATCCGGTGGATTGCATTACTAGCTAAGCGACGTGTGTCTTAGCACGTATTCTTTCACCCATAACAGCGTCAGCAGCGAAGAAGGAATCAAACGAAAGCCACTTCAAATTTTCAAATTTTCACTGAAGTGAGTTTTTTTTTTTTTACTTATAAATAATCGTTTCTGATTTGTTTCTAAATTAAAGTTTCACTTAGGTGAATAGCAATCTAAAAGATTGTTGTTCAGTGCTAATTTTCTACCTACTGATTTGAAAAAATATTAACAGAATATATGATACAACGATCAAAAGCCAAAATGGCGATATGGGGCACGTTGGCTCATTTAATCCGGAGCATGTTGGCCCAGTGGCCGAAGATGCCGCACAGTCCAAGAGTGTGTTTTCTACATTAATAAGCCTATAAAAGTCAATAAAATTGTCAATAAATCAGGAGAAGACTGGATTCAATGTACGAGGTGCAATCGTTGGGCACATGAATCATGTGTCACTGGGGACACGATATTTTATGTTTGCATGCATTGTGATGATGAGAAAAATCGATAAAGGTAGTAAAGTTGGACAAATATTTTTTCTTATCCTTTGTGTCTTTTATATACCATATTAAAATTACATTTTATATTTTAGGTGTTTTTTTCATTTCTGTCAGTAATCCAAAAATCAAATCCACTTAGAGGGCCAACCTGCTCCGTTCAATGGGGCAGGTTGGCCCAGTGACTTGATGTACTGATGAGCTTCATATAGAAACTATTAATTAATATTTTTCAAATTTTCTCATACGCGGTTATGCTCTTCTAAAGATGTGGTAGACTGGGCTCGTCGCCCAGTGGCTAAGTGGCTAAGGCATCAGCCTGCCACGCCGGGGGTGCGGGTTCGATTCCAGCATAAGACTTGGCTGTATTCTGGGGAACCGGTCAGTCTTCCGCCTGCAATTGGAGCCCCGTCTAGAAAGGGGAGCTGCAACCCACCGTCCATCGCCGGTGTCATCGTTTGTCAATAAAATTCTTCTGTGATGGTGTCATTTGTCTGTTTCTATGTCTTGTATTCATATGTACACCGGACTGGGGTGTAATGTCGTCATCCCCCAGGGACATTAGAAAAAAATGTGCTGATTGTGCGAACTAAAAAAATTTAAATTTTAATAAATTATTTTTTAAAAAATATTGAAGAAAAAATGTGCCAACAAATGTGTCTACCCTGTATGATGTGTGCTAACTACGAAGCCTGAGTAGAACATAGTTAGCACATGAAAGTGATATCATAAATGTTATAACAAGAATAGGATGTATTTTGCACTGTTTACGTGATTTATTTAGTCAGATGTTAATTTTATTAAGCTTAGAAGATGTGTTTTAGTTACGAAGCCAGAGAAAAACCCTATTTAGAGCGTGAATGGGATATTAGAAATATTTTACCAAGAGTAGTAATTATTTAGCACTGGTTACATATAGTCTGATATATATAGTCAGATGTCAATTTTACTTATATCATGTGTGCTAACTATGAAGCCAGAGTAAACTATGGTTACCTCATGAAAGTGATATCATAAATATTATAACACGAACAGGATGTATTATGCACTGTTTGCGTGATTTGTATAGTCAGATGATGTTAATTTTATTAAGCTTACAAGATGTGTTCTGGTTACTAAGCCAGAAGAAACCATAATTACTGCGCGAAAGTGATATTAGTAATGTAATAACAAGCATAGGATGTGTTTAACATTGTTGACAGGATTTATAAAGTCAGATTCTGTTAATTTTACATAGCTTGCTAGATGCGGGCTAGTAACAAAGATAAAGCAAACCATAGTAACCGCATTAAAGTGATATCATAATTGTTATAACAAGAAAGGAATTATTTAGCATTTTTGACATGATTTATATAGTTAAATGCTGTTTCTTTTACTAAGCTTACGGGATGTGTACTAGTCACGAAGCCAGAACAAATCTTAAGGGCAAATGCATTCTAGTAAAAGGATTTTATTAAATTTTTTAAGATAGTTTGCATTTAGAAAGTTTTTAAGACATATATGGTAATAAATTATAAAATTTACTACCATGATTGTTAATTTGTGCTTTGTGGAGTACAGGAAATTTAAAAGCCCATCTCACTTACATTTATGCCATCAAATTTTTTGATAAAAATGAAACATAGAGAAAACTCTTTGGAAAAATAAAACTAGAATATATTTTAGATGGAAATATATATACTAATGTTAAAGATACATTTGGACCTCTATATAACGAACCTCTATTTTGCGAACTTTTCCTCGGAACCAAGAACATCTTATGAATTTTTTCGTAAAATAACCTCCAAATAACGAAGTGCATTCTCTATTTAACGAACTTTTTCTTCTGATCCAATATTTTTTTCATCCATATTTCTCAAAATATTTCTGGACATTTCAAACTTATTCTTTCTTTTAACACATTTTATGGTGATAAATGACCTTGAACTGGCTTTACTAGTCGCCTAACTCACCGAGAGCAGTAAATTAATTGGCTGCCATTCTTTGCATTTTATCCAGGAAGTGCAACCTTTATCCCTCCCCCCTACTGTCCACTTCATTAAAATAAATTTCAATGTCCCTCTTTCACCCTTAATGGAGCTGTCCCGTGTCCTTGAACAAGTCTCCCGTTTAATAGATTGTTGATCAGAGTCGTGCTGGTAATTTCGGTTCTGGAAATTGAAAATAAAATGTATTCCCGGACAAGATTTTGTCTTATTCTTGTTTTCCTTGCAGATTTCTTTTTGATGGGTAAGAAATATAAAACAAATAGATATTAATTTACAAAATAAAGGTGTGATTAATTACTTTTTTAATAATATTTAGTGTTTATGAATTTTAAATATGTTTTGTTTGAGTTTTAAGCATTTTAAAGGTGTATCTCTATTTAACGAATTCTCCATATACCGGACTTTTTTTCGAGATTTAGCGACTTCGTTAAATAGAGGTCCGACAGTATTTCAAATATTAATGTAGTATTAATATTTATTTTCTTTTCTCATTGAAAGATTTCAACGAAAAGGAATGTAATTTTTCAGCGAAAAATTTCATAGATTCAGAATGGAATTCTGAAAATGAACAACCAGCAACGCACTATCAAACATATACAGTCATATAAAACCCAATATTTAATTTTATCAACATTATGATATTATTTTAGATACATTTTTTTATCGTCATAAATTCGAAAATGGATATGTTGAATGCGAAAATAATAATACATAAATTTGTACGAGACAAGTATCGAAAGACCATACACCAAGAGTAGTATAAAATATATAATACTTTTTCAGTTCTCCATCATTTTATTTTTATGCAAGAAAACATGTTCTTTGTTAAAAACTATTAGAAATATATCTTCTTGTTCATAAGTAAAAAAGGGATTTGATGACATTATTAAATATGTTTTAGTAACAACAAAATTATAGTATAATAATAATAAGAAGAATATAATCGTTTTCATTAATAAAATTTTTTGTATATTTTCTCTCTCTTGGCAGAATCAGTAGGAAAAGATTCTTCTCAAGAAAAAGCTGCATGCATAATTACAGTCTCGTCATTGTGATCAATAATTTACAGTCATATTAAAAAGAGGAACTTATTTGCAAATTTAAAACTTTTTTTGTTATTTCAAGATACACATTTAAATAAATGAATTATTAATTTTAAATGGATTTTCATCCTATGCTCATCATTTTATTGCTCTATATTTGCAAATAAAAATACATCCAAATTAAAAAGTTTTATCCTATAAAGGCATTTTAATATCTGTTGGTTAAAACAACAAATCAAATTATCATTTAATTTCTAAATAAACAGATGGCGTTCAAAAATCCTTAAAATCCATTTCCAGCATAATCTAAGCCTCATTAACTATCTTCTTCAGCCCGTTAGTATTTTAATGTGGAAAATTAAACAACAACAATATCTTTTAATCGCTCTCTACTTACTTTCTCAAAGTTCTGAAATATAAGCAAAAACAACTTCTGCGATTGTATAGATCCCCAATTAAATCTAAGTTTTCATCATCAAATACCCATGCTTCATCAAAAGTCCGTACATCAATTTATATAAATTTTACTGAATGAATTTTTGCAAGAATCTTTTGATTCACAAAATAATACTTATTTGTGACTTAAAAATGACAATTTTTAAATATTTTCAGTGGGTACTGTCTGGATATGGCTAATTGCAATTTTTTTTTTACTTTGATTGTTTTGTGGGTATTTTCAAACCAATGCAGCAGTCACTTGACTCTTGAAGATATCCGCTCCGTTAATTCCGCGAAGTCTTTTTGACTACTTTATTTTGGGAGCACCAGATGACTCAACTGCTCCCTATGATGTGACAACACAGGAATATCCAAGCCCTACTCGGGTTTTGAAACAAAACCCATTTCATGGAAGATCACAGCACTAACCAATATACCATGTGAGCGGATTATATGGATTGTAAACTTGACTATTCAGATATGTTACGTTTCTTAAGTGTTATTTAATATGAGTACATTTCCACAAAGACATGATATGTAGGGATACGTAATTTTCGTATTTAAGAAACAGATGCGAATAAATGCGAAATTTGCCAATATGAACGAATAAATGCGATAATTATTTTTTTACTACTTTTCGTCAAAAACTCAGTGATTTACGGCTTCTTAACCGAAATTAGTTAATAATAGTAAGAATTAACATAATTGCTTATTTAAGACCATCCATGGTCTTTAACTGAGAGATCTCACTCGAAGTTTGCTTATTACTTATTGCTAAAGACTTAAAGAAGAGAATGTGGAAACTATTAGAATGTTAGCTTTTAACTAAAATTTTTAATACTTACCTAACCGAGTAAGTAAAATTGCATTGTTTTCGCATTTTTTAAATAAATGCGAAAAGTTTGAATATATATATATATATATATAGTGAATAAATGCGAAATTTCGATATTTTTATGCAAAATTTACTTACCCTAACGATATGCGATCACAGTTTACTTTAAATTATAAAGTAACTAAGTTTTCTCGTTACAAGATTACGTCACTGTTCAACTACGTAAGCCTTATCTGTGGTAAAAGTTAAAAAAAAAACTATGACAATAGAAGTGGTCAATTCATTAAAGATTCTTCTGGAGTTAACATTTACATTTTTATTTACTATAAAGATGGATTGTACACCATGTATACTAGATTTAACTTATCACGATTCCGAAATAGATACATCAATCAAGGCTCTCAGTTTACTTTCTCAAGGCTCTTACTTTTCAAGGCTCTCAGTTTACATTACTGGTACCTGAGATTTAGGGTCATATGTTGTTAGATGAAAGGTGAGGGCTATTTTCACCAACCATATCATCTTTTGTGTGCTACCACCTTTCTGTACATCCTTTCCCTCTATTAACACAGAAATGATTACGGTAATATTCAGTTCACACTATTTTTTATTTGTTCAAAGTGAAAATTAAAAAAATTGCTTACAACTAAACCAAGGTTACAATATGAGTACACTTTCTATATATTTTTAGATATTGGATTAAATATGTACCATATGCTCAAATTTATGAAATGCTTGATCAAGTCATGAAAGTTTATCAGAAATGGAAATAAAAATCTGACTTTGGAATGGGTTCTTGGAAACAGATACGGAAAACCTGGAGGTCAGAGAGATTTTATATCGAAAGAAAAAAATATTCGATGATCAGGACCAGATATTCCCAAGGGAAATTCTACCGATAAAAACTATTTTCTGGACAAATGACCCACAACTGAAGAATTCTACCTTTCATTTTTCTTGGCTGTTTTGAAGGCCAAAGCAAAGGAAATCATAGACAGACATAAGAAGATTCAGCCTCGTAAGTATCGTTATGTTCTTCTCAGACAGGTCATAAAGATCGAAGAACGGATAGTCTTAGGCAATATAAAAATGCTTTATATCCCAGAAGAATCGAAATTGAACCCACGATAACAATTAATTCGTGTATTTTTGTCCTGAAAGTATTAATATATGGATGATATACAGTAATACATTTTTGCTTATGGGGCAAATATGTTTCCATATCATGTTTCCACAACTGAGATTTTTTGTTTTCAATAAACGTAATAAAATATATTAATGATGTATCAAAGATGGTGAAAAGTCGTATGAAATTGTTCTCAAACTTATCACATTATAACATGAATTTTAAGTTAACACGAGTCAATTTATCTTCTCTGCATGTTACTGAATCTTGAATCATTCCGCAAGGCAGACTGAAACAAAAACATGAATTTATTATTTTACGCCTAATGATCTCTATATTTTAAAATAACTTCTTCAAAATGTCAGTTTTAAAGTAATAAGTACATTGAACAGGGCGGGTAGATAATAGGAATACAGTGCTGATAAGCTAAGGTTAGACCCATAATTGCTCTAAAAGTTCTCCATCGACATTTCCACATTACTGGAACCTATATCTCACCCATATCACTCTTTAGTATTTCTTTGGGAATTATTTGTCATTATAGAAGCATGGAAATTTCCCGGCTCTGACATCATTTTTCCCAGCTGTGACATCATTTGTAGTTTGAAAAACATTTAAAACTCCATTTAATATGCTCATGAATAGCCAAAATATTACAACCTAAAAAAAGCTGAGGTATAATCAATATATTTTTCAAAATGTAGACATATAAATAAATAACTTTTCAATGGATAACGTTATATGTTAACTTGAATGGAAGGAAGTCCCTTGCTCACTTGCCACTAAGAGATGTTAGAAAAGTTTTTCTACAGTTAATAACTTCAATGTTTCAGATATTTAAACTAAATCAAAGTAAACAAAGAACCTTCCAAATTTGAAAACTTTCTAATTTATCACTGGTACCCGGCTAAACAGATTGCTGCCACACATTTAGGTACACACTTTTTTTAGATCATTCGACATAACAAAGCTTATTTCTTCGTTTGCATAGTTATGGTGAGTCACATGGGCCCAAAAATGTATACGAAATATATTATTGCAAACGGGGTCCATGATTCACTTCATCAACAACTCATGATTCGCTTCGCCTGCTACTGCTTCTCATTGCTCGGCTGCATCGGTGCATATTTGAATATCCTAAGCACTTGTCAGGAAAAAAGACGCCTCTTTTCTACTCAAGTGACAAGATCGTTTTAATTCGGTTTAGTATTTTCTAGGTAAAGGAGTTAGAATGCAACATCAACCTATGATTGAAAGAGTCAGGAAAACAAATTTCAATTATCACCAATGTCGATAAATGCTCACGAGATGAATTCTTTTACACTGCCGATGTATTCCCCACATAAAACTTTTCCTTTTCATGGCATCCCAACCGCTCCCCCTCTCCCCCTACATAAAATAAATAAATAAATAAATAAATAGTGTAAGATCGGATAAACTTGTCAAGAAACCATTGATGCCATGTCACTAATCATCCTTAATGTATTGGAATTGTAACAAACAAAATATTTGACATTCAGAAATTAAAGAATACTGTTAACCTTAAGAAATAATTATTTTGCTATAGAAATAATGCAGGTGAAATAACTGAAAAACAACACGACTATTTATAACTACGACAAGAAAATATTGGAGATTTGATATCAGACGAAAGATATAAGGAGAATATTAGGTAGTCGTATTTTTGGCAGATTCTGAGAATAACGATTCATATTTTAGATAGACAGTCACAGCATGAAGGTCACAGCATGAAGGCACAGGATGAAGGTGTAGGTAATTAACTAACCTCTGCGATTGCTTAAGTTTATGTGTAGAAAAGTTGCAGCATAATTATTGTCTAATAACATTTCACATTAAGTCAACAATTCTGTGATACATTTTATATACGACATGTGTTTTAAAAAAGACAAAACTTTTATTTTAAAGACTTTACTGCAAATTTTCAAGATTTTTGGCAATTTCCCTTTTAAATGAGTTTCCTCTACTGGTAACACCGTTCCCTAAGTTTATATCCCTTTTGGAACGCATCGTGGAATGCATTTCCTGTAGAACAGTGTCGTTTTAAATTATTTTTATGATTCTAAAACGGATAAAAGTCTCATAAAAATAATCCTAAGTCTCATCTCAATTGATGACGTTCTTAGAAAAGTTATCAATACCATTTGCAGTTTATAACAGATTTCAATACATGAATATGTAATTGTCACTCAACAAACGTGGTACGAACTTTTCTTTGCTACTGCTTCTGAAGCTTTTCAGGAAAAATTTGATGTCAAGATCCGAAGCTTATGCCAACTTCATCAGCAACTTATTGGGCAGATTAGCGTCTATTTCCACGAAATATAACTCAACCACTCTTGACATAGTCGTCATCTGCTGATGGGAAAGACCGTCCAGGCCTGGAATTTTCACAAACTTACGTTTGCACGCTTCAAACTGCTCAAAACCCTCACAATAAATAAGACGTTCGGCTCATACAGTACTCCTGATATACTTGGTAAAGCAATCGAAACGTCTCTATGTTTTTTTTACCAAGTTACAGCAAAATTCACCCCCACTCACACATTGTTGTTATTCAAACACTTTCTTTGTCCCTTTGTTGGAAATCCGAAAAACATTTTGTGCGCGTGCTCAGCTCTGCGAGTGTAGCTCGATGACTAATACACATAGCATAACAGGAAAAACGGTAATTTTAATCAAACCATACCTGTGGCCGTACCCAGCAACCTACCCCGTTCTCTGCACTGAAAAAAGTGTTTGGGCTTTAAAAAGTTCGGTCTTTTTTCGAACACGCCTTGTATATAATATGTGGATACCTCTGCTTAAGAATTAAACATATAGTTTTAGCGGCCGGCTAGCAGGAGTTTTGTTCGAAACTACGACATCTAGACTTTGAAGTCAACGCTTTAACCCATAGATGCACCCACCATGTTAACAATGTTCGACAGTTCGCGAAATATACCCTAATTTCACGTTAAGGCCGAAATACACTCTCCCCAAATTTCTTTTAGACATTGAAGACCAAGATGGCCGCTGCTTAGACTTACGACGTAGAGTTATTGCCGAGCATGTTTATCAATGATAAGTTTCAGACAATACTCATAAATTTATTCAAGAATAATTTAATGATTTTTTATGCTTTCTAACAATACAAGAACTCCATTGTGTGGTCGAATGCCTGCGTAAAAACCGACGGGTACGCACCGGTATCTACATACGGGTATGGACAATCGAACACATCATCTCTGGGTATCGTGGCCAGAGGCTAAATAACTAGCTCATCCCGGAAGTGTAAGGAAACATTTTATGAATACTTTCCATCACAAAATTAAGTGCTTTGTCTTTCATTTTTTTATGTATGAGTTTGCAAATATACAGAAGGTCGTTCGCACTTTATGGAAACAATTTTGATAGTTACGTTTTATGTATAAATGCCATATTTTTTGCGGTGATTTGCTTCTATCTGATAGACATGGTTCTCGACAATAGCTCTAGCTTGAATTTTCCCCTGAAAGTAAACTTTTTCTTAGCACTTTCATGTCAATTTTACTCCATTCTTGTTGGACCGTTTTCCAAAGTCCGTTCAGGGTTCTTGGATGCCGTTTTCCTAAGACTTGCTTTAATAAACTTAAAGCACAAAAGTCCCTTGGAGAAGCGTCAGGTGATTTTACAGGTATTTCATTAAATGGGATACACTTTATTCATGTTTCTGATTATTTCTTTGCTAAATAATTGGCAGTTGATTTAAGGGTGTGACTAGAGGATTTGCGCATATGAAGCTGAAACTTATCAATATCCTTTCCATATAATACTGGAATTTTTTCTTAAAAAATTGGTTCTAAAATATTCTGCTGATAATAGAGTGAATAAATTTTGGCTTTGCTTCAGACATTTTTGATTTTTAATTTGCCATTGTAACAAAATCCTGCAACTATCATGAATCCCTTTGGGAACTTTTCTGTACTGTTACGAATTCATTTCGTAATGTCATCCCCGTCAGTTTAGCAATAGAAAATTGATTTTTTTTATTTCAGTCACTTAAATACACCCATGCCTTATCGAGTGTTACCACAAATTTTCATTTTTTAGCAGCTAGGTGTTTTTCATATAATTTCCTACGATTTGTTTTTCTTTCAGCAATATTGTTTGGCAAAAAGCAGATGAACTTTAGATTTAAACATCTGTTTTAACTTCAAATCTCTATGAATGATTTTACTTACAGTGCCGTAAGACATTCCTAGTTTCGATGCAAATAATCTTTGAGTCGGCGGATTTTCTTTTAGGATTAGAGACTGTATTTTCTTGATATTTACCTGCGTTCGAACAATCTTAGGATGAGATTTCGCGGTTATGTTTTCATTTTTACTTTCAGTTAGACATTTTTTTCCATTCAAATTTAATACATTATAAATGCCTTTTTTTGAAATGCCATAACCGCGATTTTTGAACCGCTTCATAATTTATTGAGACTAATATTTCACCTCGGAAAGTGCAGTTGCGTAACCTTCGAGCTATCTGTCAATTTTAGAAGCCATTTTCTAAATAAATCTTTTATTTTGAATTCCAATCAAAACAAAACAGTAGCATTCGATTATTCTGAAGTTTCCAAATTTTTATCTTAAAATGCAATCGCCAAAAATGAATTACAAATTCGTTTCCATAAAGTGCGAATGACCTTCTGTATATGTTGGTATGTATGTACAAATAGTGTGTTTCCATAAATGGAAAGTCTTTGCTTCAATTAAAAACATATATTATACAATTCTTTGTTTATAAACTCCTTTGCTAAAACAGTGTTAATACACTTGTTCATACATAAATGAATATTCCCATACAAGTGGATGTATTAAGATTAAGTTCATAAAAATCCTAACTCCCTTTAACTTTCTTCTGACTTTTTCCTTTTGTGTTTCCCTTCCCTTCGCATTTTCCTTTGTTATTTTATTTCAGTGTCGTCTCGTGGGAACTTTGAAGAGGTACAGAAAGTCTATTTCCTCCAACATATTATTCTGTCATCGAAATGCGAAAGTCATTCTACAAAATAGATAAAAACGTTCAAACACGAATCGCTTTCTCGGAATGATGAATGCCTGGCTTGCAAATCGAAAGCCAATCCGAGGGTATCAATCAAAAGTTTTCCTGGCCGACATTAGACATTGTTGACGGGCGTAGAAAGAAACCATTCCTCATGTCAAGAAGATTTACGAAGGAACCTTACGACATGTATTCGAAAAAAAAATCTGAACTTAAAACTTAATTTTTATGCAGAGAATGCTTTCTGCTATGCTGCTATTTCATGGATAAAGTAATTTACGTTTTCTTACTGCGATATTTCCAACTTTTATTGATTTGGAGCATCTTTGTTGAAAAAGAGCCCAACGTTATCGAAAATTTCTAATTTTTTTAAAACTAATAATGAAAATTTTTTTCGTTTATATGGAAGTAATAACTGAGTATTTCTTTTAAATTATGGTTGCTTTAAAATGCAATAACTTTCAAATTCCTCATGTAAAAATTTGTTTTAATGTTCTTAAAGATTTTTTTTTCGGTGATGGTAAGTTTTAGACCTTTTAATTCTGCTGAAAGTGGTGCATATTTATGTTACCTTCCATTATAACACATTTTTATGCAAAACATGTTTTCGAAGTATTGCAAGTTTTTTTTAAAATAAAGTAAATGTGATAACATAAGTAAAACTGTTCAAATCAGATCTCACTTTTCAATTTTGGAGAATTCAAAAAAATCTTAAAATGACTATTTGTTGAAAAAGTATCAGTATAAGAGAGATTATACAATTAATACTCTGAAATTATGACATTATAAGGAAATTATTTTTTGTGGTTTGTGGGGGATTATGCTAAGTAAATAGGTTATATGTCTCATTAATACAGAACCAATTAGAAATTGTTCATACTGTATTATACATCTTAAATCACTTTCAATTTTGATCCGAATATAAGTGATTGTTACGCGAGAGTTAATTTTTTCCCATGGATTGGTGGGATACTATTGAGTATAGGCAGGGATAGACGGACTTAAAAATCTTAGAGCCTATCATGAACTGTTCTTATTACAGAAAGTCCTTAGCTCTTTATAGAAACGATTTTGATAGTTAAGTTTTATGTATGAATATTGTATTTTTGCGGCGATTTGCTTCTATCTGATAGCAATGGTTCTTGACAATAGATCTCGCTCGAATTTTCGACGAAAGTAAAATTTTTCTTAGTACTATCATGTCAATTTTACCCCATTCCTCTTGGACCGTTTTCCAGAGTCCGTTCAGTGTTCTTAGATGCCGTTTTCCTCAGGTTCGTTTAAACTAAACCAAAAGCGTAAAGGTCCATTGGAGAAGTGTCAGGGGTTCTACAGGTATTTCATTAAATGGGATACACTTTATTCCTGTTTCTGATTCTTTCTTTGCTAAATAAGTGTGTAAGGTATACACAAGATTCGATTCACAAGAATCGAACTTTTGAGTGAATTAAAGATGCTGCTTTAGATATGCTAATTTCGGCATACGCGCTTAGTATAAATACCACGCAGCGTCATTAATGAAGAGGGGATGTTGTTAAGGTTGAAAAGGTGTTATCCTGCACTAGTGCTTAGCGGGCCAGAAGTTTACATGGCAGTACTGCTGGTTTGACTTACTGTTCGTGAGTATAAAAATATATTGTTCTTGAAAGCTGTATTTATATTCCGTACAAGTAGTACGCATGCTTATTGCTGTAAAAGCCAATTATATGTGCAACGAATTCAATAAACATTGTTTCATGTATAAACTGTGTGTGGTTCAAATTCAAATAGAGAGCCACTTCAAATTATATACACCCAGGTCTGGGTAGAAGTGAGCATAGATTCTCTATAAGTGGCAGTTGATTTAGACGTGTGACTAGAGGTTTAGTCCGTAAGAAGGTCAAATTTATCAATGTCCTTTCCATATAAGGCTGGAATTTCTTCTTCAAAAATTGGTTTCAAAATATTCTGCTGATAGTAGAGTTAATTAACTTTGGCTTTATTTGACACTTTTTTTTTTACTTTTAATTTTCCGTCGTTGAGTCCTTAGGTTTAAATACACCCATGCCTCATCGAGTGCTACCACAAATTTCCATTTTTCAGCAGCTAGAGGTTTTTCATATAATTTTCTACAATTTATTTTTCTTTCAGAAATATGCTTTGCAAAATCAGATGAACTTTAGGTTTAAACATCTCTTTTAACTCAGATCTTTATGAATGATTTTGCTTACAGTAACCAGAGGGCATTCCTAGTTTCAATGAAATGGATCTTTGAGTCGACGGAGTTTCTTTTAGGATCAGAGACTTCACTTTCTTGATATTTACTTGCGTTCGAACAGACTTAGGATGAGATTTTGTGGTCATGTTTTCATTCTTACTGTCAGTTACACTTTTTTTCCCTTTCAAATTTAATATATTATAAATACCTTTTTTTTGAAACGCTATAACCGGGATTTTTACACTGCTTTATAATTTGTTGATACGAATATTTTTCCTCGGAAAGCACAGTTACGTAACCTTCGAGCCATCTATAAATTTTAGGGGCACTTTTCAAAATAAATCTTTTATTTTACATTCTAATCGAAACAAAATAGTAGCAGACGATTATTCGGAAGTTGCCAAATATTTCTATCAAAATATAAACAACAAAAATAAATTACAAAATGGTTTCCATAAAGTGCGAACGACCTTCCGTATTAGTGTATTGCATGCCACAACATTAATAATATTGGTTTCTAAAATAGATTAAAAATGATGATGCATTATTTAAAGATCTTAAATTTAACTTAAAATTTCAAAATATTATGTCAAGATCTTGAATCAAAGGATATTTATAAATGTAAATAACAAAAATAAATTGCAAAATCGTTTCCATAAAGTGCGAACGACCGTCTATATTAGTGTATTGCATGCCACAACATTAATAATATTCATATCTAAAATAGATTTAAAATAATACATTTAAAGATCTTAAATTTGGCTTAAAATTTCAAAATATTATGTAAAGATCTCGAATCAAAGAATATTTATAGGGACGATTTTAAAAACTATGTACAATAGATTGATATTCGAAGAGCTAATTTAATCCTTACCCTCAAATTAATATTTTTTTGTGGAATGAATCATTAAACGTTTTCCTTGTGTTATTTTTAATGTGAAATATTACTTTTAATAGGAATCTTGAAATATGTGTATCACGCAAAAAATATGCATATAAACATGTTTCAGGCACTATAAACTTATACAAGACACATATGCGCGTAATTAATTTTCTCACTCTCACCGCTATATTTAAGAAATATATTAAAATATAATGTATTTGTATATTTGTATATATATATATATATATATATATATATATATATATATATATATATATATATATATATATATATATATATATATATATATATAAGTTTTCGTTTTAAGTCGTAGGAAATTATTATAGGTGCGTAAGCTATTTTAAAATAGTTTAGAGATGTATTCTCTTTATCTACTAATATCAATTCAAAATTTCGTCGAGGAGACCAAGACGAATCAAATCGAGACAGGACCTGACAAAAACTGAAACGATTAGAAAAGTTTATAAATTATATTATTTACTGAAATTCTTTGTAAATAAAAGAAAAATAATTTGGAATAATGTACTTACTAGTGACCGGATTTAATAATATATAATTGGATCTAATGTCTACAAATGTCTGATTATCAAAACCATTTAACAATGAAATTTATTCTAGTTGTTACTTTTTATCTTCAAATTATTTTTGGCATTATCAGTACTAGAAACCACACCTACAGTCAGTTTCATAATATAAGAAATATACAGGGTGGTTATAATTGAAGTTCCAATTTGAAATGGTCATAAAAGGAAAAGTACTGGAACAAATGTTGTCACACTTGGTAATAGTTTAAAGGAGGTCATGAAAATTTCTTTTCCGGCAAAATTTTTTTTTAAAACCTCAATACTAGGAGGAAAATGGCACTGTATGCAATATTGTTAAACGAAATAAGGGACGGGATCTAACTTAACCTTTTGTTACACGTGTTTAACATTTTGTATATCATTCAGAAACACTGACCTAACGAAATTACCATTTAAAGTGTGCGCATTCTGGAAATCGTTTTCTTACAGATCGCTAATTTGTGAATTTTGAAGCCTGAATTCGGCCCTGAGACATGAAGATATCAGTTTAAAACGTTTTTAATCGTTTCTAAAACAGAACTGTTTGTGGGGTTATGCTAAACCGCAACGGCATGTAAATAGCTTACGGCAGGAAGAAGCAAATGATTTATGCAGATGCGCTTTACACGTCATGTGATTTTCCAGATAAAAAATCAGCCTGTTTGTCAGAGTTCTCATTGATACGAATCGACAATGTCTCTAGCCATGCAAGACCGCGTTTTTCTCGTTAAATGTTATTATGAATGTGATAGCAATGAACGGCGTGCTTTGCAAAGGTTTCGTTCAGTAAGAGGAATACGCCGAGGGCCAATGACACCGCAGCGTTTGAGGAAAATGGTGGACGCCACATTGAACATGATTTGTAATACGTTACAGAAACCATTAAACACATTTTAAACCGATGTCTTCATGTGTTATTTCGTTTAAAAATATTGAATACAACGCCATTTCCCCCTGGTGGTGAGTTTTTGAACTTTTTTTTTTTTGGGGGGGGGGTGGGGGGGTGGGGTTGGAAAAGAAATTCCCATGTCAAGACCTCCTTTAAACTATTAGCAAATTTGATAACATTTGGTCCAGTAGTTTTCCTTTTATGACCATTTCAATGTGGAACTTTAATTATAACCACCCCGTAATTTAGTACATAATATCAAAATGATAATCAAATAATACAAGAATATAATTTATTAAAATTAATTATTTTTAATTAAAAATATGAATATGTTAATTAATTACATAATATTTATATGAATGCATAAATCACAAATTAAATGATAGATGAATAAATAAATTATATTCTCATAAGTGTAATTTAGTTAATATTATATAAAATAATTTCCTTGTTTAATAAATTATAATTTTTATTAAATAATATAATTACATTATATATCATATATTACGAAGGATAAATATATAAAACTGATATACACTAACAGAAATTATATCTCAAAGTTAGAAATCAATAAAATTAGATGTTTTAGTATTTCATCCAATATTAAAGCTGTAGCATTAAACTACCATACCTTCAGAGTAAAATACATAGAAATATGTAACAAAATAAAAGACTTATGAAAAAGTTCTCCCATACAATTTTCCCTAATACAATATCAAATGTACATTTCTAGAATCTTCTCTACAAATCTCCCTCGGCAATAGGATTGGTTTTCCTTTTTTGCCCATCACCGCGGTTCTAATGCGCCTTTAGAGGAATTTTTTGATTGATATCCATGAAGTGACTTTCGATTTGCAACTCGAACATTTATCATTCGAAAGGACGTTTGCTTTTTCAAATCGTTTAACCTATTTTGTTAGACATTTTAGGGAAAGACCCAAGAAGAAAAAAAAAATGCCATCAGGATGAAATCCAATTTTTATTTAATTTTTGCGGTAGAGTAACATGGATTACAAAAGAAAAAAAGTTGTTAAATGAATTGAATTCTTGTACACAAAACCAGCACAAAAATGTTATAAATCAAAAAGCTGTTATATTTTATTGGGTATATATATATATATATATATATATATATATATATATATATATATATATATATATATATATGTGTGTGTGTGTGTGTATAATTTTGATCCTTTTTAAATTTAAAATGCATTAACATTTACAAGGTCGTTATAACCCGATTAAAATTGCATAGATAGGAATGTTTAACCTATGATTAAATAATCGTATTTACAAAGTTTTTATCATACATATCGTACAGAAAGTTCTTATACTTATTAAAGCTTAAAACTATTACATCTCTACTATTAGCTTGTACTTATAAAAGCTTTTTTGCGAATCTCTAATTGAAAATGTCAGATTGTAGGGTTTATACCCAAGTAAAACATTCCCGATTATAAACAAATTATGAATAATACTGCTGGATGAATCTTTCAGGCCTAAGCAAGTATTTTTTCCACTTTCTTTAGATTTAAAATACATTACAATTTACCAAGAATCTAGTAAATCGAGTAAAATTACATACTGGAAGAGGTTTAACCAAAGAAAAAATAGAATCATATAATTTCTTAATACGTGTTGTAGAGAAAGATCTACTGCGTGTAACAAGGTTAAAAAAGTTTCTCTACCAAGTATCAGATTTAAAAGAATACAACAAAACTTACTAAAGTTAAACTACTTTATATGTATATATATATACATATCCATAAAGTTAATTAAATAATTTATTAGTGTAAAAGCTGGGATAACTAGCTTTTTACCGTATATTTTATATGTATATATATATATATATATATATATATATATATATATATATATATATATATATATATATATATATATATATATATATGTAACATACTGGACAACCCAAGGAGAGAATGGGCGTCCAGCACATCACAAGGGAGGAAGAGTAATCGTGGCTTGAAGAATAAACAACTCTGCAAGTTACGGCATCACAAAACTTTATTAAGAGGAGACTTTATTACGTCTGCCCAATGCAGTTACATGATCCAAAAAGCGCACAGGTTTGTTGTTCAGGCGGCTTATATAAACTTTGTCATGTGATCATGATAGTGATTAGGGATTTGCTGTTGTCGATAAGTCACATGTGGTTTTATGTAATCTGCGCAGAGCCTATATGAAATGTTGCGGGACGCCGCGCAGGTTTGAAAAAGGAAGCCATTTAATATTTTCTCTCGAGGTTATTAGAACTTAGAATCAAAAGCGAAATTTAGCTCGTACGCCCAAGGGAATTTAGAATAATGTTAGATTTTAAAATGGTATGGGGCTTTTAATGTTATAGAATAACCCCCCCCGTCCGAGAAGAGGCTGACCAACAATGCCTGCATTGGAGGACAGACTCACCCGGCCATGTGAGGAAAATGGGCGTCGACCACAAATTTGGAAAAGTTTGAAAAGGAACATATGTTTTAAGTTAATTTAGTATGATGATCACATGGCAAGACATTGCACATTTCAATATTGAATACACAAAAATGCACTAATGATTTACTAATTTATGGACACAATAAAAACAAAAACAAAATTATTGTAATTAATGATCAACTATAGAAAATTGTAAATTATGTAAATTTCTTATATTGTTGCTGTGAAAAAAAATTAAATTTTAAAAATGTATTTATCATCAACTGAAAACAATGTTGAGCAGGGCTGCAGTCCCCACACAACACAATCTCAGAAAAAAAATCAATTAACATAAACAAAAATTTGTAAACTACCAAAAATTTTCACTGGAAACATATATTTAATACAATATCCACCATCATCTCGATTTGAATAATACAGAATAACAAAACATAGTAATAAAAATATCAAAAACAAACAAAAATTAAGTAAATGAAGTTAGCCTTGATAGCAGGTTGAAAATTCAAAAGTTTTTCCTCAACGTTCACTACTATGGAGTGAGTCCAAATTTTTTTTTTTTTTTTTTTATCTGTGCAACATTTTTAGTCCTTTCACAGTCATTAGTATGTTGAGGAAAATACACCAATTAAAAAATCACAGTCTTTGTGTTGCTGTGTCTTATTTCTGCTTCACCAACGTAGAATACATAAAACTTAACATTAGTTTGGCTTGTTTACATATCACGAAAAATAGTTCTTCAGTTATATAATAAAAATCGCAGTTTAAAATAAAAATCACACTTTCAATATATAAATTGCATATAAAAATTACAGAACATTTATTATACTATAAGAAAAAAAAACTCAATCCTTTCAACATTTTCAATATCAAATCCTTATTCATTATGTCTAGTTTCATATCTTTATTTATCTCATTATTTTTTCTTAATATCCATTATCTCCTTTATTTCAATGTTACTTATTATAAAAAAAAAATCTCTTTTTAATATCCTTTATATTTCTTATTATTCTCATTTCATCATTTCTTATATTCATTTTATTTCGACAATATTTATTCATTCCAAAATTCTATTTAATATTCTTTAATTATACTTATTCATATTTATTCTAACTTTATTTATTCTCAATACTTTTCACTTTATTTTCAAATTATTTATTTACTATTCATTTGTGTACACTTATTTTAATTCTACGTGGATATCCAATTTTTTGTGTTGAAGGTACCTTGTTGTATGTGTGTTACCCAAACTCTTAGTTTAAAATTCTTTAATTCTACCTCTAAGTAGTGAGGGGTTGTGTTTATGTTTGTGTAACAAGTGGGTTTTCTTTCTCCCTATTGTTCTCTGACTAATAAGGAGGAAGAGTCTTTTTAGCCGTACAGTGGACTAACCGTGAATCTCCGACAGAATATGACTACATTGATAAAGAGCATCTTGCATAGTACAAAGATGGAGAAAAAGGAAAAGGTGCAGTTGTCATACCTGTGGGAGTATAATATATAGAAATGGGAGGACAAAAGGAGTGGCCATCCCAGCCCTGTTTTAGTCATTACTCAAGCATATGATCTTCAGCACTTTAAGTGACTGAGTCGATGAATTAAAAACAAATAGTAAAAAAAATTAAAAAAGATCTTAAACAGTTGGGACGACATCCAACGCGCTTGTAGAGGGGGTGATAGGAAAGTGTATTCAAGAAACAGAAAATTTACTTAAAGGTTAAAGAAGTAGAGTTGTCATAGTCGGTGTTTAAATTGAGATCCCAAAAAAATTCACATATAATAGTATTCTTATAAAGAAAGTTTAAGTTAGACAGTTTTTTTTTATATATCTTTAGTAGGACAACACATAATTAATTATATCAATTAAAAAATATATAATGATGTTAAGCATCACATAGAAAAGAAAAAAAAATGGATCTAATGTTTGTCATTATTCGTGGTGTAGTTTTAAGTTCTCTGGTGCATTATAATATCTTAATCTGCAAGCATGGACAATTTCAGAATCTCGTTTAGTGTGAAAGTTTGGTCTATCAATTTTATACACAACATATGAAAGTATTAATCACACAATAATAAAATACTCCTAATACCAATAATAATAATAATAATAATACCTTAATATTCTCTATCAATTGCCATAATTTAATGTTAATGTTCAAATTTCAAACTATTATTCTATTAATTGACACAAATAATCAAAATTACTTTACCAATACCCATCTCAGTTTTATTAAGTTAATCATGAAATAACATAATCATTCTATAACATTAAAAACCCCATACCATTTTAAAATCTAACTTTATTCTAAATTCCCTTGGGCGTACGAGCTAAATTTCGCTTTCTTGCCAAAGTCACAGGACTTGAGTATGAACTATGTGATTCTTTTATGATTCCTGCTTCTAAAAAATTTTAATTTGGGTCCTGATCTCTTTTTCCTCAACTGGCGAAGTCCTGTATGCTCTTAGACTCACTGGAAAATCAGAATTTAGGATTATTCTTTGGGGTTCCATCCTTATTTTGACTATGTCATATTTGTTAGTTGAAAACAGTCTATTATTTTTGTGCAATAAATTCTTTAATTCCCTATCAACATCTAAATTTTTGATTTGATCATTAATGTCAACATTTTCATAATTTGGAGTACTTTCTGCTTTTATTTCACCAGAGTTTTCATTAAAATTGTCATTTACATCATAATCAATACAAAAAATATCATTTTCTTTCTGTGATTTCTCTTCATAAGGGTTAAACATATCAGAAACTTCAATTTCATGAACATTACTATTATTATACACATGCTTATTATCACATTTATTTTGTAGGTGTAATGAAATTTTACTTATCTCACAAATATTAACCATTTTCAAAGAAATTCTATTTTGATACACACACAATTGGTTACAATCAATTACTAATTTCAACTCTTTACACTCAGGAAGTCCCAGAATAAGATAAGGCAAGTCATTGTCCAAAACATATGCAGAAATGTTTCTAATTATTTTCCCTATTCTCAAAGTTAATACACATTTAGTTGTAATTAAGATTTCACCCTCAGCTTCCCTGACCTTAATTGGAGAACTTGAATAACATTTCAGTTGACATTGCTTGACCAGTTTTTGTGACATCAGACTAATAGTCGAAGCAGTGTCAATCACACAATTTAAAAAATTCTGTTTCTCATTTTCATATAGTCTTTTTGTTTTGTCAACCCTATTATTTCTGATAATGTTCCCTCTCAATGACAGTAATTGTCATTCTGGCGCCTGATCTCTTTCAAATCCAAGTTCCTCATAATGATGTTTATTGTCTGACACCGACATCTTATCAAATCTCTCATTAATAGAGCAAGTTTGTTCCCAATGGTAAGCATTACTTATGCCAAAGTTAGACCATTTTCGACAGGGTCTAGATGGTAAGTCTGCATATTGTTGCTGGTGATTAATTTGGTTATTGGGATTGGGTGCAAAATTTCTATTCAACTTGTGATCTCTGGGTTGCCATTGTCTGAATTGTTGCTGCTGACTATAGTTAGGTCTAAACTGAGTTTGTTGATTATTATTAGGTCTAAATTGAGGCTGGGAAGAGTAATTTTGTCTAAATTGATGAGGTGGGCTATAATTCATCCTAACTTGAGGTTGGTTGTAGTAATTCTGTCGGAATTGGTTCCTATTTTCAAATCTAGTGTTAAAAAAGTTATCCCGATCCCCTTGATTAGCTTTGTTTCCTTCATTATTTATTTTGATAAGCTTATTAGCCAACACTATCCATTCTGTTGTGGTTTGAGGAGGATTTGCAGCTATGGTCATTCTCATTTGAGCATTTAGGCCTTGTGTTAGGCCTTCTAGTATTAACTTCTGTGATAACCCCAATATCTTTCCTACATCAATTTTTTTATGAAAATATTTGGTTAAGTCATCATTATATTCAAATTTCAAATTGGAAAATTCAGAGAATTCCACGCTATCTGCCTCAAAGAATAATTCTTGCAAAGTGTCTTTTAATTCTGTCCAATCTTGAATGTCTAGGCAAGAGTTTATAAAAATCGTTAGAGCTTTCCCTTTGAGAAATTTTGAAATACATTTTAATTTTTGTTCATCTGGAACATTTGCTTGGGAAAATTTCTGCTCAATATAGGCAAGCCATTTTTGTAGTTTCATTCCCCCCTCTGGGTCAAAAGGAATAAAATCCTTGAATTCTCTCTCTAAATTTTCAAGCTGAAAATGGTCCTTGCATTCTGTCCCATTATCATTATCTGCTGTTGTTTCCCCTTGAATTTCTGTTTTTATTTTTGTTTCTTCCATTTTATAAGTTTAACACAATATCACAATTATATATTTCAATTAAAAACAAGAATATAATATCATACAATCATAGTTTACCAAACAATTTTAAAAAGTTTATGATGGGAGACATACAACCTGGTCATGTGATGCTTGTCTTGTTACTGTAAAATTCTCGGTTGCATAACATTAATTTTTTTGTTCACGGTACAGCGCTAGGGCTTGCATACCGGCTTAATTAAATTCACACACAAGAACACATCGATGATTTTTGAACTGGCGGTGATTAAACTCTTTGATGAAATTCGTGATAAATTAAAACTCCGCAGCCCCTTGTCGTCACACGGCAAAAAGAAAGTCTTGAAATCCGGATAGAAGAGCGATGAATTTAAATTCACAAACACTCACACGGGTAGATGGGCAGGAGGAAAAAAAATATCAAGATGATGTAACACGATAGCGGTGATCTATTTTCGTTTTCTGCGTTGTTAACTCGGTGCGGCCAAATTCCTTAAACATTGAAGTCGTGGGAAAACTGTATCAGCCGACGATTTTTAAATGGTGGGGATTACGCACTTTTTAGAAGACACAGAAACTTGTAGAGTGGTCGTGTAGTAGCAGAAATATCTTCAAGTTCCAGTCACAGTCCGTAATGAATGCACTCCTGTGTGCATTGGAGAGAGACGAGAAGAGAAAAAAAACCGACTAAAATTCACAGGAATGTTGTCCCAACTCTGCATACGGTTGCACGACTGAAGACAGTTTAATTATGTTTTATGAAGATTTGGGAAAATGAGTTTGAAAAACACCGTGCTGCAGCAAAATTCTTACGATGACGTCTTGGCAGAAGAATCCATGCAAAAGTACTACGAACTGTAGAACTCTTTTACTGTCATTACTTTCGTTGAAAAAAGCGAGGAGAGAAAAACTTTCGCCTCAGCACTGCACGCCTCGACGCCGGTAGATAAAAAAAACAAGCGAACCTCCTCCGTCAGTTGAAGAATCCTCGTCGTTAGAAGAAAGAAGGGAAAAAAATATCTCCTGCACCCCACGGCTTCACGTAAATAGATGATGAACTCCCTCGAGCAGCACTATAACTTTGGAGTATCAATTGGAGATCTTCACTTCAGAGGCTCGAATCCTCGCCGACTCATTGTAACATACTGGACAACCCAAGGAGAGAATGGGCTTCCAGCACATCACAAGGGAGGAAGAGTAATCGTGGCTTGAAGAATAAACAACTCTGCAAGTTACGGCATCACAAAACTTTATTAAGAGGAGACTTTATTACGTCTGCCCAATGCAGTTACATGATCCAAAAAGAGCACAGGTTTGTTGTTCAGGCGGCTTATGCAAACTTTGTCATGTGATCATGATAGTGATTAGGTATTTGCTGTTGTCGATAAGTCACATGTAGTTTTATGTAATCTGCGCAGAGCCTATATGAAATGTTGGGGGACGCCGCGCAGGTTTGAAAAAGGAAGCCATTTAATATTTTCTCTCGAGGTTATTAGAACTGAGAATCAAAAGCGAAATTTAGCTCGTACGCCCAAGGGAATTTAGAATAATGTTAGATTTTAAAATGGTATGGGGTTTTTAATGTTATATATATATATATATATATATATATATATATATATATATATATATATATATATATATATATATATATATATATATATATATATATATATATATATATACATACATATCCATAAAGTTAATTAAATAATTTATTAGTGTAAAAGCTGGGATAACTAGATTTTTACCAAGAATCTAGTAAATCGAGTAAAATTATATACTGGAAGAGGTTTAACCAAAAAAAAATAGAATCAAATAATTTCTTAATACGTGTTGTAGAGAAAGATCTACTGCGTGTAACAAGGTTAAAAAAGTTTCTCTACCAAGTATCAGATTTAAAAGAATACAACAAAACTTACTAAAGTTAAACTACTTTATATATATATATATATATATATATATATATATATATATATATATATATATATATATATATATATATATATATATATATATATATCCTTAAAGTTAATTAAATAATTTATTAGTGTAAAAGCTGGGATAACTAGCTTTTTACCGTATATTTACTAGTCACCATATAATTTAAATAGTACAATATATGAAGTACCAATTGACAAAATATACACATTTCTTTTCGTTAAAAATCGTTACAAGTGTACACATAAATAAAAATTTAAGATATATTAACCATTTTGTACACGTTGAGGGTAACAATAAAATGCCTTTGGAGGAAATACACTTTATGAAATATTTAGGGTATATCAAATATACTTATTAAATAAATTAGAAAGTTGTCGACGAAGGAAAATAATTTGGTTATAGTATTGAATTGATAGTAACATAATATACACTATGAAATATTCGTGTGTTTCAAAAACCTTATATTTTAATTTTCAAGAATAAAAATATTTTGCTGTTCAAACTTGCAAAAATATTTTCTTTGAGAAGTAAAAGGAAAAAATATATTTATCCTTTGAAAGTTGATACATAAAGAAAATTTTCAGAACAGAACTTCACCTTTTTCGTTTTCCTTGTAAATAAAATCAGTGCGAGTGATGGAAAATTTTATTTGCACGCGATCTGTAAGTCTTCTATGAAGTGCAACTTGAAGCACGCAAACCACTGACGTCTATTCAGATTGCACTGTAAATGTCAGTCAATATTCTGATTCAGTATATCTTACACAAAAGACCGTTTTTTTATGCCGTTTGAAATAACTTTCAAAGTAAGCTGAATACCGCAAATATTTTTTTTTTTGCTGTAGTCGGATATGAAATTAATAACAAGTTGTATTACAGTGTAAATGCCATTTTTGTTTTCTACTTAAATCAAATATCAATAATTATTGAATATTTTTTTCTTCTAAAATGTAAAGATCTTGGATACGATGGAATTTTAGGCGACGAACTTGTTCTAACATCATTTTTACTAAAGGCATCATATGTTTACTTAAAAGATTAAGGAAGTGTAATTTTCTGTGTCTTGGTTTCTGAGGATCCTTTGTTTCAGGTTTAAAAATAAAGGACTGACTTCATTGCCATTAAATTTTGCTTGTCGTCCCTCGTAAGTGTTACATCAAAGCTAAAGAAGTGCAATAAATCCCTTTATTATTAAAGGTTGGCAGTTCATTTTTCGATGTCTGTTAATCTATGTGCAAGGATATTGAAACTGAATATTGCAAATTTGTCCAACAACAGGTAAATGGTACTATATTTTTTCAAGAAAGGATATTCATGTGGTATATTTCTTTATACCTATTTCGTAAATTATTGATATTTGCAACAAAATAAATTTGACTGCCAGGACATTGACTCAAAATCGGCCTCCTTTTGAGAACCCTAAAAAAAGAAAAATGTCTGCTTTCATAACAAAAACTCATCGATTTTAAGACTATATACCGCTAGATCTACACAATTGTTAAATACTTGATATCCGATCAACTCTTTAAGCCAGTAAAGAATATTGTTTACTCTTAGTTATATGTGTTCTTAAAATGCACTCAGCCACTTTAAATCTGAATTGCTAATCTGGCATTCATAATTTTTATTGAGACATTCTTTAAATTATTTTAAAGACATTAAGCAACTTTCTAGCGGACCTATATTTTTTCTTCAAATGATGTTTGACTTTTTGAACTGCATGTGTATATCCTTTCTCAATAAGAACTAGCACAAAAAAAAGTTATGAACAACCTATTCAGACCACTATTCATGAAAAACAGTGTGTACATTACTCCGCAACTATGCTTATACTTGTATAAAAAGAGTTGAGCTCACATAAGCTCTACTATCTACGATCACTAACCTACCAATTAACGTTCAAACTTTCAACATTACAACATCAATTCCAGCGTCCTGTAAATACAAATTTCTACTATTTTCGCTTCGGATAATCCGACGGGTATACAACGCCAAATAAATTTAATGTCTTTACCTACAAAACTATCGCTTTAATTTCTTACGAGTCCTATGCTTCTTGTTTTATTTAACTTGAATACTATACTTTTCTCATCGCCAGTTAACTCTGAAATTTACGGCATGCTGTCACTCTCTTTATCACTTACGAAGTGCCACCTCTGAAAGGTTATTAATGCAACGCTGTAGTGAAAGAATTTGAATAACTTCTAAGCATATAATCTAACACCTTAAAATACTTGTTTGTTCTTTTAGTTAAATTAAAAAATATTTTTATATACAGTCACTATTTAAGACTATGCATCTTTAAAACTATCCGTACTGGTATGGAGTTAGGCATGGTGTAGAATTAGGTATGTCGTAAATATTTTAAAACTTTATCCTCTTTTCCCATTTTGGCAAATATTTGATTGTTTCATGATGAGTTAGTAGGAGGTTCTATTCTAAAAAAATATTTCGCAAGTTACGATCAGATACTTGATCTTTTATAGATTAAGAACACAATCATATAAGAGCTTTGAAATATGAATTAGAAACGTATCTTTCTTCGCTCTCAAAGAGGTTTTTAACTGAATTCAGGTATTAGGCAATAATTAAAACCATGTATTCCAAAATGCATAACTTCATTTAAATTACCCTTACAGGGATGTTTATAACATGAAAACACATCGAAATGAAGATGTACATTTTCTGTTTAAATTGAATCTTTAAGAAAAATAATTTGTTAAGGAAAGCAAAATGAACTGGTTATGCCGTAAGATTTTAGTCGTAACTTGAAAAAAAAAGAGTCAGTTCTTGCAATTCTGTATCACATACGCATCAAGAAAAGACTAGAAGGATATTGCAACTGAAATTTGAATAATATAATGATTCTGTATAAAATTACTTGCTGTATTCTTAATCGATAAATAATAATAAAACCATTAGGGAAGCCATTCGGAGACGACTGGTCGACGCAGGTATAAGGAGCCGAAGTCCATTAAAACGACTAAAACTGACCCCACATCACAGGCAGCCGACCTCGAGCAAGCTGGAGTGTGACCGACTGGAGGCGTGTGATCGTCAGCGATGAATCGCGATTCAGTCTCAATTCTGAAGACCAGCGCATACGAGTGTGGAGGCGGCCTGGCCACAGACCCGATCCAGCATTTGTAGTCGAGAGGCATACGGCAAATACACAAGTTGTGACAGTGTGGGGAGCGATTTGTTGGGACTCACGATCACCTCTAGTCATCCTTCAACGCACTTTGACGGCACACAGTTACGTGGACGAGATTTTAACGGCAGTTTTACTGCCTATGCTATCAAGTCGCCCAGGTGCATTTATCAGCAAGACAACGCTCGTCCACATACTGCACGACTCTCCCAACAATGTCTTCAAGGATATGACGTACTCCCATGGCCTGCCAGGTCACCAGACCTCTCGTCAATGGACGTGATTGGAAGGCAAATGCAGCCGTCCCGGAATACTGGTGAATTAACTGCCCAGTTACAAAGATTATGGCATGATCTTCCGCAGGAGGTCATAGGTGACCTCACTGATTTTATGCCACGCCGTGTTTCGGCTTGTATAGCTGCCAGAGGTGGATTTACTACTTACTGATTTGTAACCTTTTTCATGCCATATCTTCTTAATAAAACGGTCTGTTCTTCTAAGTTTGTAATCATTTGCTTATCTCCGCATACACTACATACATGTTAAGTTTCGTGATAGTAGCTCATTTCCTTCTGGGTGCATATATAAAAATATATGCATACTTGTCACAAAAAATTGTGACAGAGTGTATGTAGTTAGACAGCAGATATTAATATACATGCATAAAATAATGGTAGGCATATATACGTATGTACATAAAAAAATCTGTGAAGGCATGTTAACTCTAGAAATGTTTCCATCCTTTTCTTTATTTTTCGCAAATGCATCTTAGATGAACGAAGGCATTAAGCTATGTGATACTTTTATGATCGAAGTTATTGCATTAGTTCATCAAAAAACGTCTGTGCAAATACTATGAGAAAAGGACTTTTTGATTTAGATTGTTCTGTTTTGAAATAAAAAAAATTATGATATGTATAAGCATACTTATTAATTACTCTTTAAGGAAATTATTAATTACTCTTTTAAAATTTAATAATTCCTAATTTTAAATTATCATCTTTTTACATTATTAATTATTTTTATTAAAATTATTAATTACATTTTTAGTGAATTTGAATGAATATTTTTTTTTGTTTGTTTCGTGAGATGTTACTTTTTCTTAACTCTCTATTTTGACTCAGACGATACACACAGTTGTCATTTCATATTTAATATCTACATTTACTTACTTCACTGTTAAAAAAATCGAAATATAGAAGGTTCTCCTTTCTTCTATTCAATTTTATCTAATGTGTTTTTATAACGTATTTTTTAATTGTTTTGTTTTATTTTTTTCTTTACTTCCGCCCCGGATTACTGATATACACTATGTGAAAAAAGTCAATACGATTTAATTAAACATTCTTAATGTCGGGCTGTATCTATTATTATTTTTTTAATATTTGAACAATAAATTAATATTATATCCAAAATCCGTTGATTGATATAATGCCACTATATAAAAAGTAGATACGACTTATTTAAACATTCTTAATGTAGCACTGTATCCATTGTTTTTTTAATATTTAAACAATAAATAAATATCATAACAAGACAATGGCCCGAATTATATTATTTGTAATGGATACATTTAATATAACATTATATTATACTAGTTGGTACCCATCAAAACATGACGGCTAGATAATAAATAAATGTACAAATACACAAATTATACTCAACACATCATTGCCAGATGTTGAAAACCATAATAATGCGCAGAAATAAATTAATGTTTAAGCGGTTTCGTGCTTAGTGAGTATCTAAAGCCATATTTAATAATGTCACTGAGCATGCGCAGAAAGCAAAATTTTAATTGTAAATTATCGCTCATTAAACAGCGCGAAATAAACAATTTCCATCAGGTTTAATCTTATATGTCACAAACATAATTATCATAAAAATAAAAATGGCAGAGAGAGATCTAGAGAGACTCCTCGGCATTGAAACATGTCACTGAGCATGCGCAGAAACAGTGAGTTTCTAAAGCCAGATTGAAACATGTCCCTGAGCATGCGCAGAAATAAAATTTAATTGTAAATTGTAGCTCATTCATAAAAATTGCAGTTACAAAAACCAAATTTGACAAATCTATAGATTACAATCTTTCGTTTAAGACCAAAAAAGTAAATTGATGCAGTAGTTTTCTCTCACGGACTGCCCAAAAAGTCGGCTTAGCAACTTAAATATACAGATTATCCAATATTATATATAATAAATAAATACCACTTCTCAATACATAAATAGTATATTCCAGACTGCATTAAATTAAATATGTTGCTTTTATTAAGATTACTCAAATATTGTAAATTTATGATAATTTTGAATGATGCATTGCATATCATTTAACAATTAGACTCTACATATTTATTCAGGATATACCCTGAATTAATAAGTAGAATTATTTATATGTATTACTTACTTCCAAAATATTATCGATAAATGTAGAGAATATTATATAAATTGTATTGTTGTAAGATTTTCTAGCATATAAATAATACACTACAGAGTGCATTATCCTCTATCATTCAAACAGATTACGATAGTCTTACTAGTATTAAAAACAAACATTCTAATCATGAAGCATTGCATAGAAACCTATATCTTGTTGATAATTAACAGAAAGATATAGGTTTTAAGCAACAAATCTATAATTTTTGTAGCCTCAAAAAAGTCAGTTTTAGGAAATTATCCCCCTAAAAATGTAAAATTTTTAATATTCGCGCAAATTCTATTCAGAAATAAATTTATAATTTTGTAGCCAACTCTTCAACAATTTGGGGATTAAAATATTAATACTTACTCTTTCAGGAAGTGTATGAATATATTTTGTTTGTTTGTTTCGCGTGACGTTACATTTTCGTAACTTTTTCTATGTTTGGACTCAGAGGAGACACACAGTAGTCATTTTAACATTGCATTTCATCAATTACTTACTGTTAAAAGAATTGAAATGTTGAAGATACTCTTTTCTTCTAAAACTTTTTTATAAAATGTATTTTAATGAAGTATTTTTGATCAATAGAAATGCAATCTATGGATACCATGTGTTTACACTTTTGCGCTGATCAGAAGTCAGAAATCGTCTGATAATGGCACCTTCATTGATCAGTCACCCCATCTAGAGGCTAATGTAGAAAACATTATAGCCCATGAATTACTTCGCGTTTTCAGTTTCATGATAAAAGCTGCCATTATGCCGGGTCGTCAAAGTGTGCCAGTATTTCATATTCCTTGAGCGACAGCAATTTATGAGTAAACAGAACACTTCTGTCCAATAATTAGGTATTTTCTGGGGATCCTTTAGTGTCATTTCTATGTGTTACGAGCTTCTACGACTTTAAAATGAGATTTCAGTTGTACAAACATTTCGGTAATATGAAGATTTCTCTCCAACAGAAGTGACATACGATTCTGAAGCCAACGGAAGTCAATCAATATTCCAATGTCAATATTTCCTAGGAGTTAATTTTATAACTTCAATTGAATTCCAATAAAAAATAATGTCAAGGCATTAGTAACAAAATTTTACCACTATTTAACTGATTACTTGATTTGAATTCTGGAGGAAAAGGAAACATTTTATCATAAAATTAATTTTTATTACAAAAATAGTAACATTTTTGTAAACATATATCATAAAGAAATTATAGGGGACATACAATTTCCGACTATGATTCATCTGCTATATTCTTGCATATCTGAAATATTTTATGAACAGTTGTGGAAGATGGATGATGTAAACACTTTATTTACATCACCTTCAAAAAGTAAACAATAAACAACCTCTTGAAAGTACGAAGAACCAGATAGATTGTTGCGGGAGGTTTTTAAATTGGGTAATTCACTTTCAAATTACAGTGTTCCAGATTTGACGAGTTTTATCGGATAATGAACTTTTTTTATTATTACTATTTTTTCCCTATAATTTTTTATGGGCAATTTATTTATGGGTCTTGAAGCTTATGAGTCATTACATCAAAGTGTACTTAAATCGATTTTGAAATTTATTTAAACAAACTCTCCTGTTTTCAACAACCAAATAGATCATACAAAGGCAGACTTAACTAGATATTACAAGTCGCTTGGGTAAGAAATAAGTTTGAATTATACTATACAATAAATCAGGGTGCCTAAAATTTTGGGCATTTTTTTCTGTATTGTTATTTTAACAGATCTTTAAATAGACCTGTTTGGAATACTTACTTGCTGTAGCTGCAAATTACACACGTTATTCCTGTTCAATGATGTTTTTATACACTAAGTATAGTTACGTCAGATTTGTGCTAAACGGTATTTGTCAGAAACTACAAGAGGCTAAGGGCCTGTTCACATAGGAGTCCGTTGCGTAGCGTTAAGGAAAAGATGATGTTGAGACGAAAATAAACCAATCATAGGCGTTAAAAATTTCATTGCTAATCGTTTGGAGGCCTATGATTGGTTTATTTTCATCTCAACGTCATCTTTTCCTTAACGCAACGCAACGGACTCCTATGTGAACAGGCCCTAAAAAGCAAAGTTTCATATCCTAGCACTTTAAAACAATAGAGCTAATTAATATAACATGAAAGTAATGCATCTTTGTCCAACCTTAACAAACTTAACAACAATAGTGAAGAGGAAATTTTAGAACTGTATTTGTCGTTGCTCTCTCCTTTAGGAGCGATTTCCAACACATGACTTAACAGACCGTCTGCATCTAGTGCTTATTTGTTAGATAAAACAAACTTTACAGTTTGTTTTGAATAAGCTTTGCCGATCGATTCAAAAATATTTTCATACGCAGCATCTCGCTGTCAAGATAATTACAAACCGAAAACATTAATTTTGAAATCGTGGATAGAAACTCAGATATTGAAACAAGAGATCGTCATTTTAGAGCAAAAGCTGAAAATGTGAAAGGGAGGTGTAGATATTTCTGAAAGATTATGTATTTCCATTAGTGTTCAGCGGGTAACGTTGCTTTTAATGAACATTAGCATGGCTGAAAGTGATAGCTAATGGAGTCAATTAATGAAGGACATATTTATAATTTTATACATGATTAACCCTTTATGTACTGACTGTACTTATAAGTACCACTTTCTTTAAACTCCTATAAAATACCTTCTATTTGTATATTACTGACGAACTGTAAAGGATCGATGCGTTATACTTTCTTTATTCTTACTAGATAGCAGTAGCAGTTTTAATTAGCCAATTTTTGGATTAAAATTCATTTTAGCATCCGTTGTAGCGTTTGAAACAGATATTTTGTGAATGTCATTTTCTCTGAAACTTACATCTTAGCTACTCTAAAACTATTGAAGTTAAGTGAATGATATTTTTTCCATGTTTAATATGATCTTAGAGTATTATTTAGCATAGTTGTTTAGCTATATGACATTTATATGTTGTTTACCAAGTAAATTTCTTTCTGGTACTTAGGGTCTGGTAGGGTCAGGTTTCTTCTGGTAGATAAGTACCGTCAGTACTTATAACAGACTATGAGCATTGTAAACAACGTGGACTTAGTTATACAACAGAAAATTGGCTATCTTTCTTTTGCAGTGCAGAAATACTTCAAATATGGGCTTTTTACACTTTTGTGTTTATTTTTATGTTAATTAACAATGCTTGCTGAGACATCTTGGAAAATTCAAAGAAAAATTTGACATTTGAAATAGATTTTCAAAATTTGGCAAGAAGTATTTTCATGCAACTACTGAAAAAATATTTATGCGGAATAAATAAGAATTAATATTCCTCAAAAAAAAGAAGAAAAGAGATTTTTCAGTTCAAATGACATACAGCTTCAAAATTAAGGTTGCTATTGGCCAGCATTTCTGTCAAATCTAGATCTCTGCGAGCTTTGTGCACAAAATGCTGAAGTTTTTGAAAGTTCATTCAAAATGCAGCATATGTAATTTTTTTATGTGTAAATTTTTAAAAGAATGTTTTTTTTAATATAATGAAAGTTAAATTTTCATTATAGTATTTAAAATTGTTCTGCGTTTCAGAATAAATAATTATATAATTTTTTAAACATTCTGATTAATTTTCAAAGTCTGAAGATTTTTTCAATCCTATAATACTGGCGGTACTTTAAAGTACCACTTCAATTAACTGTTGGTAATTAATTAAATTTGAAGAAGGTGAGTAATTTTTTTACATTTATTTGTTAGTTAGTATTGAATTAACATAAATAAAAATTTATGTAAGTTTTCGTTTATTAATTCATAATGTGGTACATAAAGGGTTGCAAGATTTCTGTGACCGAATGAGATTATCCCTATTGTCCAAACTCTGCCTAAAAATTAGGAAAATGTCATTCGTTTTCTTTGTAAAATCCATTTCTTTTGCAAAGACAATGTTTTCGTCTACATTGTATCTGCTTGGTTCAGGATATGTAGCTTAAGAGTGTCACTATAAGCAGTCTGGAAGCATCATGATTCTGAAAGGAAATTATGTAGCCCTGTTTAAATTTTTTTGCAAATTATGGGACATTTTCGCTGAGAGCTTTTGTGGCTTAAATATATGTTTTAAGTTGAGATACCTTAAAAACTGTTTAAAGTAAATAACATCTGATATTAGAATGAACGCTTTTGTTTTTTTTGTATATTTACAGCGTTAATGAAATGCCCACCGCAAAAAGTTTTAAACGTGAGTAAAAACTTCAAATAAAACTTTTAAGAGCAGTGGATGTATAAATTAAATAAACATTACATAACTATTAGTATGTCATTTACGTGTAAATTGATGCTTTCTATTGAAAAAAAATTATTAAGTAATCCTACAAATGTCACTGCTAGTAAAAGGGAGAAAACATGCTATATTGCGGCTTATAACGTGAAAACAATAATGGGCAACAATAAATGGTAATGCACATATCAGTCTGTATAGTTTGTATTTATTTTTGACTTCCTAAACAAGAATTGTTTCTGCGCCATATGACAATATAAATTAAAAAGCTGATACCAGAAATGTAATTTGATATTTTTTCTCTTATTTACAAAAATATTGGGATTACTGGGAACTTAGTTCAAAGACTCGCACTTTCCATTTATCTTTGACAGATTCTTTTATAATTTCTTTGATTCAAAGATAATATTTTGTCATATTTATTTACAAGAGATTATTTTTAAGAGCTGGTATTCAAGAAATCGAGTAAACTCAGACATGGGAAAATTTTCGGATTTCAAATTTTAATGTGTCAAGTTAATTTAGTGTTTATTGTTGCAATGTAAGTTGTTTTATATATTTTGTTAAACAAAGATAGGACACTAACCCTATAAATTGGTAAATGAAACTTACTTAAAAATCACGATGGGTATTCTATACATATAACAGATAAATGATCATAAGTGAACGAATTGAAGATCACTTAAATACTTCGAACCGAATGTTGACAGTGAAATGTATGTGGATATACATATACATGTCTTACCAGCTCAAGATAGAGTTTTAAAGATGCTAACACCCTCTTATTGAAGTCTACATCTACTAGGAAAATTCTTAGCAAGTAAATGGAGTAAGGTTTCTATAATTCCCAGATGTTTAGGTTCCAGAATTTATAATACCAGTAAACAATTTCTCTGTACATACAGAAGCCACTTGGTAATGAAATCAGTGTAGACTGAACAAATGAGGTACATCTAGAAGATGATGAATGACATGACTATACCATAGTGTAAAGCGGATGCAGTATGCTCATATCCATAATTATAAAAAAAAATGGCAATTTGAATCCATTGGTAAGCAAAATAGTTTGGGCTGAATAGTTTTGTTAGGCATTTCATGTACACTTGTAGGTCAGTTGCGGTTGCAGATGCAAATACAAAACATGACTACAATGACTAAGAAGGTAAGTTTTTCATTAAACTCGTATATTTACCTCAAAATAAAATCCAAAGATTTAAAACAAACTACACGATGAATGATATATACATACATATATACATATACATATAAACACTCTTAGACAAACAAAAAAAAACGACGCACCAAGTAGTGGTAATGCAAATTGGCCACAAATGGATATACATACATGTTTCAACGGAAAATGCAAAATTTTAAAGTTTGGCGGCCAATGAATGAACATGTGACGCTGCAGTTCACCTTAACTGAGCAACTGGCAGGATATTAAAGAGGAGAAGTTTCGATTCGAGGTCATAAATTATTTGCGAATTTCCTTCCATATACTCAGGTAGACAGTAACTATGTCTCGCATACAGGTCCGCGAAAAATATGCGTAGATATCAGCATTTGAGAGAGGACGTGTACTTGGGCTCAGAGAAGTCGGTTTGTCTAATCGGCGAATTGCTCGACATTTGGATAGGAGCGATGCCACTATTAGACGTTGTTGGCAGGAATGGGTGAACCATGGCCGAACACGGCGACAGGAAGTGGTCGGTCTAGAGAAACGACAGAACGTGAGGACCGAGCAATCGTCAGAGCGGCACTCACAGCTCCAGATTCCTCATTATAATCGGTCGTTCGTGCAACTGGTGCTTCATTGATCGCAAGGACCATTCATAGGCGGCTCAGATAAAGGAGGCTAAGCTCATCCCTTACGCCAACTACCATTGAACTCTGTACATAACCAAGCCCATTTGCAGTGGTGTAGGGTACATTCAACCTGGAATGTCACTGACTGGAGTAGAATTGTCTTCAGCGATGAGCCCCGCTTTGAATTGAGCTCTGATGACCAAAGAATACGTGTCTGGAAACGCCCTGGACAGCGGTGGAATACCAACCTGGCTGTCTTCCACCATACGGGCAGACAACCGGGAGTGATCGTCTGGGGTATCATTTCATTTCTTAGCAGGACCTCTTTGGTTGTCATCCGCGGCACCCTTACAGCACAGTGGTACGTCGACGATATTCTACGCCCCGTTGTGTTGCCCTTCATATCACGCCATCCTAGGCTTTCATCTCAGTACGATAATGCCCGCCCGCACACGGCGAGAGTTTCTACTGCTTGTCTTCGTACTTGCCCAACACTACCTTGGCCAGCAAGATCATCAGATCCCTCTCCCATTGAGCACGGTTGGAGCATTATGGGCAGGGCCCTCCAACCAGCTTGGGGTTTTGACGATCTAACGTTAAAATTGGACAAAATTATCACGATATCCCGAAGGAGAAGATCCGCCACCTCTATCAATCAATTCGAAGCCGAATAACTGCTTTTAAAAGGGCCAGAGGTGAACCAACTCGATATTCACATTTTTACTTTGTGAAGCTAGATCACAATTGGATTTTGTATTCTCTTGAATAAAAAATCCAATTTTTCTCAAATTGTAATCATTTGTTTTTCTGTACATGTACTTCACATCTACCGATTTTCGTCCCATTCGGATACCTTCTACTTGGTGCGTCGTTTTTTTGTCTAAGAGTGTACGTATATATATATATATATATATATATATATATATATATATATATATATATATATATATATATATATATATATATATATATATATATATATATATATATATATATATATATAAATATATGTATGTATGTGTATATATATATATATACATTGAATTACTTCACTCTGATTTGCTTCACTCCTATCGAGACACCAATCCTCAATTTAAATAATATCTCTGCCTAAATTTATGCTTCAAATCCTTACGTTTAAGCTGAGATTCTTGTATGAAATCATACTCAAACTTACTGTTGGTGGAATAGTTTTAAGTGGGTTCATCAGTATATTTAAATACTTAACTCTATTACCCGGGAATAATTAACTTTATGTTGTAACTATATGACAAATACGTTAGTTTACAGGCAAATAGATAAACTGTTATAATTTGAACTTTAGGTAATTCAGCAGATGAGTAGAACTACGAATAAATATTCAGTTAAAATTTAACTAATGCAAAATGAGTCTGTTTATAGATAATTGTAAATTTATTCTATGATTAAAACAGTCGTGTACAATTTGGATACAAATTTGGGTATTTAAAACCAATTAAACATTTACTTTAACAATTGAATATTTATTTTAATAATAGATTCAGCTGTACATTTTAAAAATTTTAGTATCCATTTAATATAACGTATAAAATTTTAAAAAATTCTTTTATAGTTTTATAGATTTAACTGTCTTTATGATGTGAGAACAGGATTTTGTTTCAGTCGAAATAGGTGACTGGATTTTTGTGTTTGAGCTTTTGTCGGGGACAAACAAATTTTTCATAAACATCTACCATTAACATCTCTATTATCGTTTAATAAATAACTGTAATTATTAATATGATAAATGTTAGTTTACTTTTATTTGTAGATAAACTGTTATAATTTAAACTTGAAATAATTCAGTATGTCTACAATTTTTTTCTGTTTGAGCTTCTGACGCTTCTGATGTGTATATGCGAGTGACTTCTCTCTCGTATATACACATCTACCATTACCATCTTTATTTCCAGGCAATAGGTAACTGTAATTTTAATGATAACAAATACGTTAGTTTACTGGCATTAATAGATAAGTTATTACTTAAACTTTAAATTATTCAATAAGTCTACTAAATTGTTATTTTTGAGGTCAATGAATGAACAGAACTACGAATAAATAATTGGTTAAAATTTAACTAATACAAAATGAATCCATTAATAGATAATAATAATTTTTTCTATGATTTAAAGAGTCATTTACAATTTGGATATGCATTTATGTATTTCAAACCCGTCGATAACTAAACCTTTACTTTCATAACAAATACAGCAGCAAAAACTATTTTAAATTTAGTATTTATTTAATATAACGAATAAAATATTTAAAAAGAAAAAAGAAATATCTTTTCAATGTTTTACAGAATTAACTCTTTTTATAGGAACAGAACAGGATTTTGAATAATTCAAAATAAGTTTTTTTAATTATTCTTTTTGAGCTTTTGAAGCGGACATACAATATTTTGATACACATCTACCAATTTCTTTCCATGGTGATTCTCGTTTTTGTTCATGCATGCCGAGAATTGCGTAGGGATTTGAGTTTTTCAAAAGTTGTTATGGTATTGGGTTTTTTAAAACTCATTTTTCTGTTCCCATATCCTTTTTTTCTTTATTTTTATTTTATTTATTTTTTTTTTTTGCTCCCTCAAAATCGATATTTATGTCTGTACCTCGTGTTCTACTAAAGCTTATTATCTCTTTACATGTTATTTGGAAGATTCAAAAGAAATTAAGCTTTCTTTCGTTGTGTTTTATAGCTGTATGATTAATTATTTTCTATAGCTGATATTGAAAGTAAGATAGTCTCCTTTATAAAACAGCAATAATTAAGATAATTTTCTTTTTGTATAGAACAGTACAAAAGATAGTCACTTTGCAATTAAATGTAATATAAAAAAGTTTTAAAAATACACTCTATGTATAATATTGGGAAAAAAACTTATGAGTAGTTTAGTTATAGGTACTCCTTTTTAATATAGAAAAATTTTAAAGTATGCAAATTAACTAAAGTCTTTAATAAAGGACAATTTAGAAATTAAAAGTAATCTTATAGATTGTAATTAACAAATTATACGTGATTTATATATTTTTTAATTCCTCTTGCATGTGTTCTTGAGTTCATGGATTTTAAATTAGACTAATAATGAACTTCCGTTAAGACTGTCTGGGACACTTTATCTTCCTTATTTACGCGCATTGCATAATGATTTTTCCTACAACGTATCTTAAGACAAATATCATTGTAACGGTAAAAATTACTTGCAAAATTCAATATTATATAAACCTCCCTTAAAAGGGTCTGAGAAATTTTCAAAAAATTTATGCGCATTGCGTGATGATTTTACATCAGTCGTATATTAATACGAATATCCTTAGACAAGCAAATTATTTTTTTGAATTTCCAATGACAAGCAATAAACAAAAACAAGTTAAAAATAAAACAATGAAGGAAACATGACGTATTAATTTCTCAAATGTTCTGGCCTTCCAATATTGGGTACGGAGATCCCGTGCCGACAGTGTATCACTGGCCTGGAAGTGGGGAATATCCATAACTCGTTTACCACAAATAGTGCAGAACGGACTCTGCAGAATTTTCAAGCGCCTCAGAGGTTTAGCTAAGCAGTCATGACCATTTAAAAGCCGGATTATGGCAACCGTATCCTTCCTTGGAAAATAGTGGAAGGAATACACTATTAACAACCCATAATTTTTGAGAATTTCTATCCATCAGTTCTTCGTTCTTTAATGGGTGCCTGGCCATTATGGTCTTTGGGGTAATGAACAAGCGAACTTCCTTGCAAAAAGACGTGTCAACTTACTAAAACATCCAAATACAGCTACTTCCTATTGGAAGATTAAATTGCTTCTGAAAAATTTATTTACATCTAATTTCTTGCAGGATCTTCAGACTCGTACAGCTTTAAAAAGTTGGAGGAGGGTAAACCCTTTCTTTATACCTGATAAACCAAGATGTGATGCAGTTGCTGCCTTCCGTATGTCTACTGGACGCTATTGCCTCGCCGCCCATCTGCACTACACTGGCATTTCAACCCAGCCTTTTTGTCCACTATGCGATTCTGGATAAGTAATGGAGAGGGACCACCTTCTCCTATGTGGTGCTCTTTGCGAATCTACAGAGGTGTCGAGATTCTGAGAAGCAAGAACGCTCCTAGTACAAAGATTTCTGCTTCCTGCTTTTATTCTCTTTTGCCTTGCCATTGGAAATTTTAAAAAATCTATCAATTCTTGATAAAATAGGTCCTTCAGTTTCTTCTCGATAAATACTCTTATAGAATTGTGTGTGATCGACCTAAACGGGCTCTGCATAATTGCAACACCTTTTTGGCAATCCGTCCTCTAATTTAAATCCTGGGATTCGGCAGTGTGTTGGAATCCTCTACATAAAAGACATTACTGTTTTGTGATGACAGTATATAAAGGCATTGACACTCTAGAATTTCAATGATACCATATGATTCCATGTTTCAATGATTCCATGAATGAACAGCATTCCATAGAGTATGTTGCTTTAATGGGAGCTCGAGTATCAGATAGTTACACACAAACAGATAAAATACACTCTATAACAAAAAATCGACGAACCGAGGAATTGTCCGATTGCGAAAAAAACTGGTGAATTTGAAGAAAATGCACAATAATAAAAATAAAATTTCAGAATAAATCAATCAGTTATTTTACAGTTTGATCGTTAGAAAGTGACGAAATCAATGCCGCGTTGGTTTGCCTCTGGCCTGGATGCAATCTGCCACCCGGCGTGGCATAGATTGATAAAGTTCCCGGATGGTGGCCACAGGAATTTCTTAACAAATCTCCAACTGTCGGGCTTAATCGGCAACATTCCGGAATAGTTGCAATCTCCTTCCCATCACGTCCCAAATGGGCTCTGTGGGAGAAAGATAAGGCGACATAAGTGGGCAAGTAAGTGTTCGGCAAGCTAGAAGACAATTCATACTAACACATGCCGTATGCGGCCGAGCATTATCTTGTTGAAAAGTAAGTCCGGGGTGGCGCTACAGGAACGGCAACAAAACAGATCGCAGAATGTCGTCTACGTACCGCTTTGCTGTAAGTGTGTAACCAATGACTACAAGAGGAGTCCAGCTATCAAAGTAAATGACGCCTCAGACCATAACATGTCTTCGGTGGTTTCCAGGGCACAGTTCGAAATGGGACTCGTCAATAAAGACTATACATTCCCAGTCAGCGCAGTTCCAGGTTTATAAAGTTAAGCACCACTGTAATCGGACTGACGTCGTACAAACGTGAGGGGTAAGCGGGGTAATAAAGGTCGGTAGGAGCGTATATTCCCCTCTTTCAGTCGTCTGTCAATGATCATGTTGGACACTTGTGTGCGGGTCACACGTCGGATGTTTGTTAACGACGAATCCGGTGCTGTGACAGCTGATCTGACAATCGATCTGTCTTCCCGTTCTGTTGTAGTCCTAGGTCGACCGCAGCCGGTCTCACGCTGAAATCTACCGTTGTCGGCCCACTCTTGCCAGCATCGTGTAATCGCTGAATCGCTTCGACCCAGATGTGAGAGATTATTGATTTGTCCAACCAGCGTCTTTCAATTTGATGACACGACCTCTTTCAAACTCTGAAATATGCTCGTAATGAGCACGAATCCTTTCGCAAGACATTGCTACGGTAGACGTAAGATTTCCGCAGTCGAAATGCAATAGAAATTTTTAACATCAGTCCAGTCCAGTTTAGTTTCTACAAGTGGAGTACCTAGGTCGTGACGACTTTATCTCCTGTAAGTAAGTTATATGTCATCAAGGTGCGAGTGCTCAGGAGTTAAAATTTAAAAAAGAAGTAACATAAGGTTCTAGAATCGCTCCTTATATACACCTGCAGGATACTCAGTTCTGATGCGCTTCAGCTCCCGCTATTCAGTCGCATGTTTTAATCATATGCATCTTCGGTCGAGACATCTTTGTATGCGAAATTTCATTACAATCGGAAAACTCCTTCTTGGTGTATCGATTTTTTTTGCTATATAGTGTTATAAAACACTATATAGCAAAAGAAAATCGATACACCAAGAAGGAGTTTTACGATTGTAATGAAATTTATACAGGTAATTATACAGTTAAAAATAACTTGTACAACTAAATTATTATATAAATCTCCCTTGAGAGTGTCTGGGGCAGACTCTTTTTTATCTGCTTGCATTGCGTAATGATTTATTGCCTTAAAAGTATTTTAATATAAATATCACTGTACAGGTAAAAATAACTTTAAAAAAATCAATATTTATGTAAATCTCAAGAGAGTCTGGGGCACTTAATTTTTTTTTATTTCTCGCATTGCGTAATAATTTTTTCCTCAAACGCTTCAATTATTATAAAGTATTTAATAAAACTGCAACATACGGTTTAAAAATAACTCCTTTTAGAGTAGATTTAGATTTACATAAAAAAATTATGGGTTAAAATATGCTTAGAATTTTTACTCCAAATTAAACACCTTATAGAGAATTTAATAAAAGTGCAAAATACGGTGCAAAAACATATCCTTTTAGAGTAGGTTTAGATAAACGTTAAAAAGTTATTAGTTGAAATATCTTTATCATTTTTACTCGAATTTCACTCTTATTAGAATTTTTACTTTCATAGAGTATTTAATGAAAGTTGAACGTAGAAACTCTATAAAAATTCACATATATGCCTTGTAAGGAATTTACAATAAATTTCTTTAAAGATGTCAAAATATGAAACATTCTGTCCCTATATAAATTGAGGGTTAAAGTACCGTTGAACAGCATGGTATTTGTTAAAGAAAAGCATAAAAATTTTCGTCTGGTAATGAATCGGCCAAAAAACATTAGTGTTTTTGATTCTAAAAGCCTTGTGGTAACTTAAGTTGAATGAAATCTTTATTTCTTCATATTTTCCCCCTCAAATGAAAGAACACATTCAGTGTATAAAGAAAATTATTCCTAAAAACTATAAATTTTTACACAAATTTAAGTATCAATAAATTGTCATCAAAACTGCGAAACAAAAGGATAAAACATTTACCAGAATTGTTATACACTAAACTAAATAAAAATTCGAAGTAAATGACGTATAGAGAAAATGAAAATATTTACTGATTCATTCCATAAAATTGGTACTTGATAAATTTCAGATAAGTTAGTATTTTTTAATAGGAAATTGTTTTGAAAGGAAATATCAATGCATTATAATAAAAATTGATAATCTATAAAAATAAAACTTTCCTTATATGTAAATGAAACACGGTACAAAAAATCGTAAGCATTGCTATATATGCACTTTTATTAATTTTTCTGCACTTTTCCAAATCAGGAAATAAAACCGAATAACGTTAGTGACAGATTTGTTTTATGACATTTCCATACGGCACCGGGTTGCCACAATTGGTCGGCAGATCTGTGCAGTCTGTCCGGCTCCCAGGCCTATACTAATCTGAAATCGAGCAGGGGAAATAAACTTCGGCTGAGTTTGCAGGTTTTGCTACCCAACTTCTGGTCTTCAGTTTCACCATACTTACGGACTAACCGTCCAGAAAACTTATTATTGTGAATTATAACATTTCCCTATCAAGTGACATTGTAATGTTCAGGTATAGATGTCATTAAGTCTTTAAAGCAATCATGAATTTATAATCGTTTTATCATAAATGTTTAGTTAAACGGCTTTATCAATTTAGATCGAAGTCAAGATTCTTCAACGGGTTGATGACAATCTCCTGAACTTTGGAAAGAAAGCTTATTAAAAAGGCTAAAAACAAAAATTGAACGGAACAAGAACATTGAAGAATAAAAAATAATGGAAGCTAAATCTTTTTGACAAAAAGGGTTTTAATTTAACGTATTTGAAGTCCAAAATATTTTATTTGAATGCGGCACTTGACCTTTTTTACTGTCGACTGGCTTTAGTTCTGAGGTATCGTCTGGCTGAGTTATCGTCTGGCTTTAGTTCTGAGGTTTTACTAGGAGATTAACTTAAGGATTAAAAGCGTATTTTCGAGTTAAGGTTTAATCGCAAACATAGACAAGTATACTTTTTCACATTAAACAAGTGAATGAAAATGGAATCCAAATTTGAAATGCTATGTTTCATTTTTCATCTTGTAAGCTCCGGATATCCATCTTTCTACATTATCTAAAATACGTTTATCCCGTATTAAGAAAATTTCCTGGTAAACATCTGTATCAAATCGATATTTGCATTTAAGCGAGAATCGATCTAGCTTAACTCTTTGCAAAAAATTGTTGAAAGTCCATCTATGACTGTTTCAAATGTTTCCTACCTCATCCTGAAAAGAATCCACAAAATTGTTCTTTTACAATCGTGTGTATTCTTTGGCCAATTAGGGTATTATTTCCTCCACATCTGAACTTTTATAACTTACAAGAAACTTTTCGAAAAAGCATAACAGGTACACAGAACTTCTCAATATCCTCCAAAGAAAATTCAATAAATAAATAAAAGGGTGGCCATCTAGTTCCAAAGTAGTTACCAAAGTTATATAATTTTTTTATTCTGGATATTAAGAATCTGTTTGTTCCTTTGATCAGAACTTATGATCTCTTTTAATTATCTCATATAATCCTCTGTGAGTTCTTAGATAAATCAATCTATACTTGCTTGTATATGAACCGACCAGAATAAAATTTTAAAAGACGTATAAAGTGTATTTTATTACTGTAGCGATAAAAATCAAATCAATAGGCTACCATTAGATCCCTAAACATGTTATTTATTTATTAACCCCCATCAAGTATACCAGACCAATTTTAAATATTTATTTACTTAATATAAATGAAAACATAGAATATGTAAAAAATAAAATTACAAAATAACTTGGGAAATACCATGTGAAGTAGAGGTTCAACAGCTCCGTACGTCACTGTAAGGGGTTACGGTGCAATATCACTAGATAATTATTAATATAAAAAAAAACTTTTTATAACCACTTATATTATTACTTTGTCACAACACGTGCTACGTACGTTAGGATAAGCTTTCCCAGAAATTCCACACACGTCTCTCTGTTCACAAAGGCGGATTTCTATCGACCCAATACAAGGTCACGTTAGACTCAGCAGCATCTTCGCGTTATCACAGCCGCAAAGTTGCATAGTAATAATGCACATTGCTTTTAGGAAAGATATAGGATGTGGTAGAGTGGACTCCCACATTTCAAAGGATAATGAAAATCGAACAAAGCAATTTACAGAAAAAAAGCTTTATATTCTCGAAAAGTACTTAAAATCTAGATTTTTGAAAGATATTTTGGCAGGAACCTAGAAGTTTTGCAAAGAACTTTACTGAAGTGGCGCCCGCTATTCGCGATGCACTCCCGAAATCGTTCTCTAAAGTTTTCCATCACTCTATTCGTCATCTCTAGGGGAATGGCGGCAACTTCCTCACGAATAGTGGATATCACGGACTCATTACACATTTTCAGGTATCCTAATGTTCCGAGGACGACCAATTGGTTTCATTGGTAATGCAAAACCATTTACTCTCCAATTTCCAACCCATCGCAGGATCGTTTTCGATCAGAATGGCATCAGTTGCATATAGCCCGAACAGCTTCATAAATGCCCTCTGAGTCGCGGTTGTAGAATCGTTGTTTTAAAAGAAAGCCTAGATTTTAACGAAACCGTGATGTTCACTGGACCAACTCATTGTGTCTTCTGACAACTAGAAAATCAGGCTGTACTGTTTCCCCCTCCTTCGGCACCGTACCCTCACCATTTCCTTACCAGTGAACTTCAGAACTGTTTGAGTCCATTCTACCGCATCCTGTAGGACCGAAAAGAGTTAAAGAAGTTAGCAAATAGAATAAACTCAGATATTCCTCATAAATAACTAAAAATTAAGCTCCGATTGCTCAAGACCAGATCAGGAGAATGCATACATTTAAAGTTTCACAAAACTGATAAAATTTTTTATTAAGCCACTCATTTTGTCTGCCTTGGTTATTTGTGTCGTCGTCTTTCTGTTATATTCCATTCGCGAAAGAAAATTAATTTTCTTTTGAAGATCGAAATTGGTGTTCATTCACAGTGAAAATCTAAAGCTATTCTTATTTTCTGAAAATAAATCCATTGAAGGTGTTTAAAAAACTAAAAAGACGTGGGTACCTTAACAAAAAAATAGTCAATAGATAATAGATGATTTCCGATAATTATTAAAATTGAAACTATATTGTTAAAAAATGCTATATGTTATTAAATGATTGCTATAATATTTTTTCAAAAGGAACTTATATTATAAAATATTCTTGATTAATTCTCTTGATTAGATATCTTCTATTGATTAGATAATCTCAATTAGATATAGATTAATGAACAAGACGATTTTGACAGTTACTGATTATGTGTAGTCTTGATATTTATCCGAGGCTTTTAAACTAGATTTAAGAATATTTAGTACAGTATTATAAGTTAGAGTGTAATAGCTATTATTTTTCTTTATTGTTCAATGGATGATTTTGAAATGATGGTGTATAAAACATGATGGTTTTTCGGGTATGATACATATCGAGTGTTCTAACTAGAATAATAAATGCGGGAACAATCTAAAAAGTTGCACCTATCACAGATTTCAAAATTAATATACGTTTAAGCGTTTATATTAATATTTCAGTGTTTTAAACGTTATGGTTAAATAAAAAAGATTTCCTATAAGTAATTACAGTAAAATTTTGCATATCAGTATGATACATTTGCTGAAAAAGGATGTTCAATTGAGAAAGATTTTCAGTGTGTGTTACTTTTATAAGTACTTCTTAGATAAGATATTCTTAGGGTTGATGTTTAATTTTTTCATGTTAATATGCTGTACTTTTTTATTGGGTGCATCTTTTCAAGATGCATGATACCCAGTTTTGCATCGATTTCCAGTTTAACTTTTGTGGGAAGAGATGAAGATAAAAGAAATTGCAATTTACACGTGGGATTTCCATAAAATAAAAAGAAAAATATTTCATACTTTCTCCCAATAAAAATCTTAATTGACTTTCGTGAAAATATTGGTGATGATATAATTAGGTGGTTAATTGATGGTTTTGCTATAAGTATAATTAATATGTGTCTGGATTTATAAACTTAAAAAATAGCTGTAAAGTTCGTGAATGAAATTTATACATATATATATATATATATATATATATATATATATATATATATATATATATATATATATATATATATACATAGAAGATCCAAATGCATTAAAGAAACTTTTCCCTATTATATTTTATTACTTCACGGTACTTCATCCTCTTCATATTTTCATTATACAAACAAGTTATTTGAGGCATAAAATTTCTAACAAGTTTTATAGAAGTTGGAAGAGTGTTTTTTTTTAAACATGAGTACAATTTTATTTCCCTGAAGGTGAAAACTGCTACCGAAAATGCTTTTAATATGCCAAAAGAAATAATAAGGAGGAAAAATGAAAAATGCCTCTTTGCATTCAATTGAAGAGTCATTATAATTTATAAAGTTTTGAAGATGTTATTCTAAGAAGGTAAGATGAAAACAAAGTCAAAACTTAAATTTTATTACCTTGGGACATATAAATAAAATACGAAATGAGGTAAACTAAAATTTTTAGAAACGAAAGCTTTAATAGTGATTGCGTCAGGATTTATAAAGTTTCTTTTCTTCGGAAAATAATAGGCGTTTCCTGTTATACTTTTTTTGTTTTGATCTTAGTATTCATTTTAAATTCAAGTCATCTCTGGAAACAATTTTGTATTTTCCGCTTCGAAAAAATGTACATTTCATAGTTAAGTTTACATGAAATGTTTGTAATGAAAAAGATGGAGTCTTGATTTCTATTTGTCAGTAACATATGGAGTTCAGTTCAAGGCAATGGCAGTCTAAGCTCAGCTCGTGGTAACCTAGAGGTAGCGCGTCGGGTTTCGGTGCGGAAAATGCTCTGATCGAATCCCGACACGCTCCATCAAATACCTCCAGGTTTAGGCTGGATATAGGCACTTTAAATTCGCAGACCGGTAAGTCACTCTATGAGGTTAAAGAGGGTGGGAGAGGGTACCATCCTCCCTGATGCCACTTCTGGGGGGGGCTCAATCAAAATTGCTGTGACACAAGGCCAAATTGGACTTCGACCCTTGTGCTGCCATTATAAACTGGAATAGAAACCATCAGCCCGTTAGCCTATATGGACCTGGTATGGAATAAATTCCAGCCTAGGGGCATTAGATACAACAACAACAACACAGTCTAATCTGAATTTCGACCTGTTAACTGGATGGGTTTGAAAGTCTCAAAATTTCGATGGTTCAGCAGAGAGGGTAAAGAGCCAGCGGGTAAACGTTCCGTAGGATGATCTCCAAAACTTGTAATGATCAGGCAAATAGTCTCTGCCAATCATGCTAACTGAGGGCCCGTTAAGAGATATCATCAAGCTCTCCTGAGATTTATACATTATCCTTACATTCGCTTCAAGCTATGAGAACTGATGTTCAGTTTACTTCTTCTAACTGAGCAGCCCTCATACACCTAGATATTGCTATGTATAAAAATATGTACCACAGAGTCGGTTCCAAAGCAGTGCAATTAATTCAAAATAAAACTCTTGTCTGTGTTTAACTATATTTACTAACTAAACAAGTCGTGCCAGTGGCTAAGTGGATGAGGCCTGCCACACCGGGTCGCGAGATCGATTCCCGCATAAGACTTGGTTGAATTCTGAGGAACTTGTCAGTCTACCACCTGCAAAAGGAACAGAAAGGGGAGCTGCAATCGATCATCCATCGCTGGTGTCATCGTTTGGTTATAAAAAAGTCTTCTTTGATTGTGTGATTTATGTTTCTATTTCCTTCTATTCATAAGTACAACGGACTGGGCTGTGACAGTCGTCAGCCCCTTAGCCACGCATACTAACTGAACAAAGCTTACCATAAGGCGGTATGTATAAGTTTACCCTCCCATATAACTACCAAGACAATCATTTGTCACTAAGAACCATATGAAATTCAGGAAAATTTATGACCTCTGATATTTGTAATGTACAACCAATATTAAACCTTATCCAACAATACCAACTATCTTATTATAATACTAGCTGAAAACCCATCCTAAGCTACGGAGTACATTCAGATTAAATACAACGGTCAATGTATGCAATTAATGCCAAAAATATGTATAAATATATTTATAATTAATACAACGATCAATCTATGAAATTGATGTAAAAAACGAAAAAATATATATTTATAAAAAAATCGTAATGGATATTTTTATAGACAAAATGATGTAGAAGAAAATATTCAAATTAAATCTAATAGAACATACTAAAGAATACAGTACAGTTAATATAGTACAGTTTGAGGAACATATCTTTTACTGTATTTTAATTTTTTTTGGATAATGTCCAATCGTTTGCCACATTATCAAGAAAAAAAATTGTCTATTTCGTTGCTATGCAAGTGACGATAAATTAATTTAAAGTACCAGAAAATGAAATCACGTCATCAACATTTAATAAATTAAATTCTAAATATTAATCTTTAAAAATTCACCAAAAATCAGAAAATGGAGGTAAAGATTCGAAAAAGATCTCATTTTGAAAGAATTTTTATGATATTTCTCATGATATAAATTTTATAACCCTCAAATTATTATTTTAATTGCAAACTTAAAAAAGTTTCTAAAACAGCTTAAAAATTTAATTTTAAAAAATCTAAGAAGAATTTTTCAAAAATCTTTCTTAGTGCATCCCTACACTGTAAGATGAATCGCCATGCAAAATTCTAGCTCTTTAGATCCAGCGGTTTTCTCCGCTGGCATATTGTACGCTGTATGACGTTGTATGACATACTGTACGTTGTATGTCAGACTGTCAATCAGTCAGTCAGTCAGTCAGTTACGGAACTGTTTTATATATATATATATATATATATATATATATATATATATATATATATATATATAGATAGATAGATAGATAGATAGAGAGAGAGAGAGAGAGAGATTAATGAGTATAGTTTACTTAAATTACGTTTATATATTTAGCCCTTACAATTTACGTTCAGGTGCAGAAAATTAATCCTTCAATAAGTCCCTTTTTACCTTCTATTACGGACAGGTGCTGTATCTTTATGAACATTATTCATATTTTATATACAGGCTCAAAACGTTTTTACTTTCTGATAAAGTGGAATTCTGTGCTGCACTTTTCAATTTTAATATGTCTTGGAAAAATATTTTGAGCTTCTTTCACCCTGCACTTGCAGATCTGGAATTCTCGCTTAATTTCCAGGTTCGAATACAAATATATCTTAACTGGAATATTGGCCATCATTTTCCCATTACGATAGTTCGAGCTAAAATACTTTGTATCTTTTCACATTTGCACTGTCATGTTTGGAATCCCTTGCTTAATTTTTACGTTCAATTGCAGATATTTAGCATTCTTAATTATACATCTGATCAATACTTTCACGTGACGAAAATTCTAGCTAAGCTAAAATATTTAGAATATATTTCACATTTGCACTTGCAAGTTTGAAATCATTTGCATTGTTTTCGCGTTCAAATAGAGATATTTAGTAATCTTAATTGTAAATCTATGCAACATTTTCACGCTACGAAAATTCTATCAAAAATATTTAGAATTACTTTCACATTTGCAGTGACAATTTTGGTATTCTAGGCCGTGGCGGCCTTGTGGTACAGCACGCTGGTTTTCGGTGCTGAGGATGCTCGGATCGAATCCTGGCGAAACGCCACTTAAATGCCTCCGTTTGTGTCGTCCCTTCATAGGGGGCAATGCTGGTCCGCCTATATGGCGCCTCCATAATAATATGGCCAGCAAAACAGCGGTGAATTATAGGCGAATGTCTTCGCGACAAGTGCCTCCGCATTGAAAAAAAAAGTTTTATATACTTTGCTTAATTTTCACGTTCAAATACAGATATTTGGTATTCTTAATTGTAAATATATGCAACACATTCGAAATTGTGGCAAAACGAAAATTGTAGCAAAATTACGAAAATTGTAGCAAAAATATTTAGAATTACTTTCACATTTGCTGTAACAAGTTTGGAATCCCTTGCTTAATTTTCACGTTCATATACAGATATTTAGTATTCGTAATTGTAAGTTTGTGCAAGACTTTCACGTTTGAAAAAGTCTAGCAACAATATTTAGAATTACTTTCACATTTGCACTGGCAAGTTTGGAATCATTTGCTTAGTTCTCACGTTCAAATACAGATATTTAGTATTCTAAATTGCAAATCTGTGCAACACTTTCACGTTACGAAAATTCTAGCAAATATATTTAGAATCTCTTTCACATTTGCACTGGCAAGTTTGGAATCATTTGCTTAATTCTCACGTTTAAATACAGATATTTAGTATTCTCAACTGTAAATCTGTGCAACACTTTCACGTTAAGAAAATTCTAGCAAAAATATTTAAAATTACTTTCACATTTGCACTGACAAGTCTGGAATCCTTTGCTGAATTTTCACGTTCAAATACAGATATTTTATATTCTTAGTTGTAAATCTGTTCAACAATTTCAAGTTACGAAAATTCTAGAAAAAATATTTAGAATTTCTTTTATATTTGCACTGACATGTTTGGAATCCCTTGCTTAGTTTTCACGTTCGAATACAGATATTTGGAATTCTTAATTGGAATTCTGTGCAATGCTTTCTCGTTACGAAAATTCTAGCTAAAATATATTGAGCCTCCTTCACATTAGCACTGGCCCGTGTGGTATCCTCCGCTAAGTTTTCACGTTCGAATACAGACATTCGGAATTCTCAATTCATTCACATTTGAATATAAACTATTGGAAATACTTAAATTGGTTTCCTATTAAGATAAGCTGAAATTTTTCTATGTTAGAAAGCTTAAATTCCTTTAATCCATTTCCTATTCAAAAACGTCTAGTCGGAAAATTTTGAATCCTTCAAAAAATAGATATTTGGAATTTCAAGAAGTCTTTCATGTTCGAATAAAAGCAGTCAGAATTATTTGAATATCTTCCATAATCGGATAGAAGCGGCGATGGAAGTTTTTAGTATTTTTCATATAAAATTACATTTTTCATATTTGAATGTCATCGATGATCGGAAACATCCATAGTTCTTTGAATCTTTTTTTTCCGTTCATATACGAAAAGGACCAATATTACTTAACTGCTTTACGCATTCTGAAATGGCAAGTCGGAATTATTTCTATGTCTTTCTCGACTGATACTTCCATAGTTCTTTGAGTCATTTCCCCAAGTACGCAAACACCCTATGGTTAATCAATTCTTTTCACACTTTAAATTCGAAAGTTAGTAGTCTACCTATACTTGCGAGCAGCTGTTTGGATATAATTCGCTATAGGATAGGATCATTAATAACTGTATGGTTTCTTTGTATGCACGAATACACACAATTCATAGAATCATTTTATCATTTACGTATTAACAGTTATTAACGAGAAAATCATCATTTGGAATTATCTGTATTCCACTCACATTTGAATGCGAGCAGCTGTTTGGATATATTTCACTATCGGATACGATAATTCCCAAATGTAGATTTCTTTGTATGCACGAATATACACAACTCATAGAATCATTTTAGCATTCGCATATTAACAGTAATTAAACGAGAAAATCATCCTTTGGAATTCTTTGTATTCCTCTCACATTTGAACTCGAACAGCTGCTTGGACATATTTCGCTATCAGATAGGATAATTCACAGTTGTACGATTTCTTTGTATGCACGAATACACACAATTCATAGAATCATTGTAAAATTCACGAACTAAGAGTTATTAAACGAGAAAATCGTCATCTGGAATTCTTAGTAATCCTCTCACATTTGAATACGAGCAGCAGTTTGGATATATTTAGCTATTGGATAGGATCATACATAATTGTATGATTTGTTTGCATGCACGAATGCACACAAGTCATTGAATAATTTTATTATTCAAGTACTAACAATTATTAAACGAGAAAACTATCTGGAAATCTTTGTAATCTTTTTGATATCGAATGTGAGCAGCTGTTTGGATATATATCGATATTAGATAGTGTCAGTTATAATATACTGATTTGTTTGCATGACACACAATTCTAGATTTTTAAGCTTTCCTAATTCACTATAGGAACAACTTAATATCTTATCATTTGTTCGTTGGAGTAAAAACACCTACAATTTGTTTATTTGTAACAAGATTGAAATTTTTATATTCCCTTCATTGGAGAATAAGATGAAACCGAATGAATTTAAATCTTAGAATTAATAAAGATCCACCTTTTATGTTTAGTATATTTCATTTTATTATGCAAGTACTGGGTAAATCTCCATTTCTTCGTCACCTAACTGTAATGATACCAAGCACCACCACTGTCATGTGTATTTGTTTATAAGCACTTTAAGATAGTATTTTAAAACTGAATACATCACGAAGCTCAAATTCTCAGTTTTTTAAAAGTGAAGGGAAATGAAATAAAACTGAAAATTCAAATAATATTTTTTACGCCTAGAAGATTCACATTTTGAAATTGTCGATTAAAATTTCCAGGAAGTTCTCTGGCTTATAAAATATTACATCTAATATGAAACACAGTGCATCTACATTTGTAGAGTAGGGCTCAGTGTACACTCCCTTAACCTGTACCAATCCCTTATTCCAGATTTCCTGGAGGAGATCTGGAATTTCACAAAACACTTGTTTAGTTTTATAAATGAATCCCCAGACTGATAGGTTATTGAATCTAGCTAATTTGTAAGGCTTATTGACATTATGCATTTAACAGCCATATTATTGTAAATCAAAATGTTCAACATGCAGAAAATAAAAATACCTTATTTAGCTATAGGACAGACATGTTAATATTTAAGTATGAAATTTTTGTCACAGGATATATGCCAAAGTGCAGAAGACAAGAAAGATATTTTTATTGTTACTGTAAAAGTAATTATATACCAAAAATGTATTGTTGAATGATTTTTTAAAATTGTTCGTCGATATTTGATTATTTCTTTTTTCTATTTTTTTGTTAACATTTTCCTAAGTTAGGAAAAAAAATTGCTACCACCAAAGAAGGCTGGGGTTGGGTGTATTTCTTGTAAAGAAAGCGTTGCTCACAACTTCCTTATAACAGAAAATATTTTTTGATATTTTTCCAAAGATCGTTTTACTTTTGACAACATTAGATCATCTTTAAAAATAAAAGGGAATAATACACACAAAGCCTTTTTTTCTGATGAATCTCAGAAGTAAGCAGAAGGTAAGTAAATCCTGAAATGAATTTCACGCCCAGAAATAGCAACCCATAAAACTCCGATAAAAATTCAGGGTGTTTAAATACTGATCTTTTAGTGGATATATCATGAAATATGAGCCCATTATAGAAACAGGATTTGCATGAAATTTGCATGTTTAGATATCCCGGCATCATCAGTCACAATATATATAACGTCGAGGGGCCGACAGTCTTTATCGATCACGTGAGCCGTTTGAATGCTGATTCCGATTTTACAAGAAAACGTGGGTATTTATTCAGAAGTGATTACATTTTTGACAATGAAAAATTAAAGTATAGCTAGGTATTCAATATGATCATTCCTGATTCTTTTAATTTGAGTGGCCCGAAAATAGTATGGATTTGTGATATTTTGAGGAATTCCGCGACAGACAGTTCTACTCTTTTGTTTGCAGAAATCTTGTAATGATTTTCGAACAAACTTGGTTTTATTCTAAAATCCAGTGAGATACATGAAATTTCTGAGTCAAAAAATTAAAAATTCACAATTCAAAGCAAGTTATATATATATATATATATATATATATATATATATATATATATATATATATATATATATATATATATAAATTTATATGTAAGATGAACTGTCTAAGCTTCAAGTTAATACTGAAAAAAACAGTTTGCTCCTAACCAAAACTACTTACCAGAAGTTAATAAATGATGTAAAAAAAGCCAAAATGACTATTAATAAGGAGCCATGGGACTATTGGTTGCTGAATCGCTATGATGTGATGTTGGTGCAAAACAGAAGTAAACTCATTTATCCTGTTAAAGCAGGCGTCAATACTATACAGTATTACGTCACGGGCACTGGGTTATTCAACGTACTTCATGAAACTCATTTGGCTATTGGACACGGAGGACATGATAAAATGTTGAAAGAACTTTCAACCAAAAAACAGAATCGTTACGCATCATGATATTGAACTGTACATCCATCCACCTTTGTGAGCCTTGGCAGAAAATACAAAAAAGATATTTAAAAGGGGATTGTTGTGAAACCTATGATTTTTCTGAATTTATTTCCCGTTGTCAGCTATATCTTATTGATTTTCTGTGTCAGCCAGATAGAGAATATAAATTTCTTATGGTGTACAAGATCATCTGACAAAAAGACTCTGACGTCAAAAAGAGCTGAAGAAGTAGCTTATAACATAGTGGACATATTGTGATTGCTTGGGGTGCCCTCTTTGTTACAGTCTGATAATGGTACAGAATTTGTCAATAATGTGGTGACCAGTCTGAAGGAGTTTTGGCCAGCACTGAAGATCGTCCATGGGAAGACTCGCCATTCACAAAGCCAGGGTACTGTCGAAAGAGCTAATTAAGATATTGAAAATATGCTAAGTACTTGGATGCAGGAGAACAAATCTGACCAGTGGGGTGAAGGAATGCGGTTCGTTCAATTAATGAAAAATAGAGCTTATCATTGTGAAATGAAAAAAACACCATACGAAACCCTTTTTGGCTTCGTATGGTGTTTTTTTTTCTAGGTTCATATTTTATTTTATTTTATTTAATAAGAAAGGCATAAATTTCGTTTTGTACGAATTTAATTTTTTTTTACAGATTTTGAATAAAAGTTTTTTAATGGCACTCTTTCATTAGTTTTTCAAAATAACATTTGTACTTTTGAGCAATGAACGTCTTTTAAATAATAGCCTTATCATGACCTTTTTTCATACTTTGCCTAAATAGCATTTGTCATTCTATAGATTGTTTAGGTATTATTTATAATGTCTATCGAAAGTATATAGAATACCAGCATTTCATACATTGCCGGTAACTTATATATATATATATGGTGCCCCGTATAAAGGGTTTAAGTCAAAAAACAGTGATATTTAGATTTTTTAATATTGATAAAAAAAATCTTTTGACTTGTATAAAAGGCTTAAGTCTATCAATTATGTATACAAAAGTACATTTCTTTGTACAAAATACTCAAGTCGAAATTATTGTTCCACGATTGGTATAAAAGCCAATAACTTGGTGTATTTTAATCACTGTTTTTGACTTAAGCCCTTTATACCGGGCACCATAGATATATAATCTTCAAAAAGAAACTTCTCTTAGAATGCTTTTTGCACTTTTTTACATGGAAATGGTTTGAAGATAATACGAATTGAGGACTTATAACGGTTTTATATATAAAATTTCCAATCACTTTTTGAGCTCCCCCCAAAAAAAGGTTCCTTCAGGGAAATTCTTTGTTCAAGGGAAAGTTTTCTCAGAATTTTTGAACTAAATCAAATATACTAAAGATAGTTGAACGAAAGTAGGTCAAAGAAATGTTGTGCGAAATTTTATTAAACTCTTTTAAACGGAGTTTTAGATACATCCTTTTAAATTTGACAAATCAATAAAATTTCCGTCTCGAAATAAAGTACGAATGAATACTAGGGCATTCATGGCACAATACAACATTAAAATGTTTCAGGCCTTGTCACCTTCCACAAAAACAGATTTTCAATTCAGACAAGGAAATAAAATTATTCTTCTTAACATTTTAGTTTTCTCTATTATGAAAACTACTTGACAAGAAATCCAATGAAAAAAATTTTAATATTTCATTTTTACTTTAAATTAAAATTTAATGTAAAATACTATATGAATAAGTGTTTTATTTAATACAAGCATAATAAGTATAATTTGATTTTTTTGTACCGAAGTCTTATCAAACGATACAATGTGAATGTTAAGTGTTATCCTACACTAATTCTCAAATGGGTAAAACAAAATAAAGAAACACTGATTTTACTCCCGAATTGATTTAAATACCACAACATATATAAAGGGACTCGTGTGACCGTTCTGCAAGTGAACATTATTAACATCGAGGACTCAGCAAAGAATTTCGATTATAATTCATATAATTATATAATTTTTTATTATTCATAGAAACGCTTTGGAATAATATACTTTAGAGACCATCTATGCGCGATTGCATGTTTAAAAAAACTCCATCAATAGTCCAATAAGGTTGGAATAAAATCTGACTAAAGCTCGTGTCAAACTTACATTCTTAAGATTAGTGTTTGCTTAACAGTATATGAAGTTTGCTTTAATCTCTGCAAAATTCTGTAGGCAAATTCTTGATTACGCATACTCTTGGAGAGTAAAACGAAGAAGTAACACAAGTTTATGTAGAGTAGGTAGAACAATATTAGGAAGAGACAGTCTTCTTATAGGGGAAGACGGCAAGCAGAAGTGTGAGAAGTTACCCAGTCTGCATAAAAATCAGTTAAAATCAAACCATAAAGGAAAGGTGGAAGTTAAATTTATTTATTTTTACTTTTTTTCATACAGATAGGAAATTTTGTACATATATACATTTCACCATAAGTATATAGATAACAGGAAAAGAAATTTCGAGCCTTATTGTAATTTAAGATTATTTTAATTTGAAATTTTGAAAAAAAAATTTAAAATGCTCTTTACACTTAAATTTTGAGATATTTCCTCGATTTTGCATTTTAATCACTTAAAACTGTATTACAAACAAATCTGAATATCAGTTTTTTAATCCCTTGAATAATTATTTTTTGAGATATTTTTTTTTCTGAATTCCATCTCGATTTTTATCAAAATTTTGCCTTTTAATAAGTTACAAATCAAATTTAATTACCTTAATGGAGTCGAATTGTAAAATGCACGCCTAATTTTTTGTAAACAGTATCAAGATTCTTACTTATCAATTTCATGAATTTTGAACAAAAATTAAGTCATAGTTAAGAATGGAGCATTTAAAGTATCTAAAAACCTTGAAAAATCTCTTTTAATAAAAACAAATTTAACGTTTATTACTGCAGTTACTTTTATTACTTACTTCGTAGAAGTTTCATAAATGATTTATTACTTTAAAAAACTATTTTGGTGCTATTATCCAACAGGAATATATTTTTTTACAATAACACAATCCATATTACAATAAAAAAATTTGTTCAAACAAAGGTCCACAGTCCCCTTAAAAGAAGACTTTTACATCCATCTCAGCCTTTTATGAAATCAATATGCCAGCAAGAAACAGTTACTAATGAAATAGAAAATTGGCCTAAGGTAGAAATTTATAATAGATAGTAAGCGGAGTGAGATACAGTCGAACCTCCATATATCGAACTTCCCTATATCGAAATTTTCTATATATCGAACTCTTAGCAAATCTCCATGTTCATTTCATAGAAAAAGTGTTTCTATATATCGAAAAAATCTCTATATATCGAATTTTTTTCAAGGCAAATTGGGAGATTTTATTCCACTTTAGAATAAAATCTAACAATTTTTGGCATTTGAAACAATACGTCGTGGACTTCAATTCGCGGAAAATGTCCCTGGTGAAGTAAGTTTTTAGTGGACTGAATATATACGAACATTTCTTTGAACTCTTCAGCAAGATAATCGTAGTTTTTTTTAAAGAATGTAACCGTGATCTTTGTAACCACTGTCTGCATTATTGTTTTTTAAAGATATGTAGTAATCAATAAATCTTTCATATTAATTCATTTTTTAGTTATTAACTTTCATTTAATGTGATTCGCATATAAATTAGAAATGGAGTTTCGTAAACGAAAATTAGCTTTAATTTTTTTATTTTAGGAGAATTATAAGACTAAGCTCAATTCTATCTATCGAAATTTCTATATATCGAATTTTTTTCGCGCAATTTGCTACTTCGATATATCGAGGTTCGACTGTATTTGGAAATTGATATATGTAAGATTTTAAGTAGTGTGAGCAGCATGTAGAAGATATTTTGTAAATTCAATGCTTTTTTTGTATTTTATCCTTCAATTTTAGCTGTAACATCAGGTTGGACATAAAACAATAGTCTATAGTTGAATCTGTAGTTGTGACTCATTGCCACTGAATTTTGTCTAACGAGCACAAGAGTTAAGAAAATATGCATTTGTTTCAAAATGTATGTAATTCAAATAAAATGATTTTTTTATATTTACGTAACACATACATATATTTTCTTAATTCCTTATTCATTGATTTATCCAGTCACATAAAAATTGAGAATTCTAGTAGTGAAATCCTAAGGAAATCTCAGATAGCGGAGGCAAAGTACTCAAGTTGTCAGTTAACTATAACATGATCGTTTGCATTGTTAAGCCCGTATGTACAAACTATACATACATATGGGCTAAACAATGCAAAAGTACGTAACAATGCAAGTACGTAATATCTATACTTTCAAATGGATAGTAAAATGTCTATTATAATACATTTTTTTCTGAAAAAGACTGCATCTACTCCAAGGACAGATTTGATATTTACTTGCAAATTACGTAAGCAAGATATATCAATGACACTGTAGTTTTTAAACAGTACTGAAAATTAAATTTTCAGGACTTCTTAAAAATATTTAGTGTATATAAATTTCAGTTTTTATACCTATGTTATTTATTTATACTTTTGAGTAAATTAAAATATACTGTGAAAGGGGGAAAAATGTCACATTAACTACAAATTCTACACAATTGAAAACAGTGGAATTACTTATACATTTTAAGTTGTTTACAACAGTCAACCAAGTATGCGTGGTTTGATAATTAGATACAATATAATGTAGTTTTTCGGCATAATAAAAGTATAAAATATATATTTATTATGAATTTTTATTTTTATAATATGTTCTGAATATATATTTCTTTTCACGTCAGCTATAGGGCTTCTACCTATCACATAAAAGCGTAAATTTTTATACTCTGCTAATTATTTCTCTGATCCTGCTTTCATGAATGTAAGCAATTATTTTAAGCAAGCCTGTTAAACATATATGCTGATCACAAATTTATTAAAAATATCCTACACTCTTTTATTTGCAGTCCGTTAATCATGGACTAGCAATTCAATATGATCTAAAGTCACCAAATTTTTAAGTAATTTTGAAATGCATGGCAAACAGTCGCAAATTAATTAGTACAGTGTTAGGATAGTTAACAGTAAATATGACAAAAACAGTCAAAGTAAAGTCAAACAATGTTTCCTTTGGAATACATGCTAAGTAAATACATAAAAATTATTATTTTCAATAAAGCAAATCGCATGGTAATTATCAATGTCACATTTTCTATAAAACAAATACATGATCTATCTCTTATATTTATATCAATAATTATTTCTCCTTCACTGCAACTGATTTATCTATGATTTAAATTATTTTAGTTACATGATTAGTTATCCAATTAAAGCTTCTTTTTTGAAGTAAAGCAATTGTAAAAATGAATTTATTGTAAGGATTCATAAATCACCGGAGAGGGATTTTTTTCATTTATTTACCTGATATTACAGTCTGTTGTTGAATATTTCCAATCAATGAATTTATATCTTTTGAAAATTTCTAAAGAAAATTTATAATATTTACAGCAGGATGCTGCATGTAATGTTTGCGTCTAAGTTCATCAATTTAAGGAGCTTCCTGTCGAAGTAAATACGAATAAAATTCAGTAGAGAGAATCTCAAAATAAACTACCACATGTAGAAACTTCTATAGAAATATTTTTTTTTTATTAAAACGGAACATGTAGAGGATAAATGATGAAATATGATCCCATTATCAGAGCAGGATTTGCATGATATTTGCATCTTTAGAGTATGCAGCATCATCAGTCACAATATATCTAGCGTCATATGCTATACAGCAGTTATTGATCACGAGACCATTTAAATGTTGATTAGGATTTTACAAGAAAAGACGGGTATTTATTCAAAGGCAAATCCTTTCTGACAATGAAAAATGGAACTGAGTCAGATATTTAATATAAATAATGCATATTGCAAAGTGATTTATTGATGTGTCTCAAGAGGTATCCGGCTCAGAGAAATTTAAAATGTATAAATATAGATAAAGAAAAGATATTATAATAAAAAATGAGTGTTAAAATTTGAAAAAATGCAAAAAAATACATCATGCTTCACAATTATAAAGCGACAATGTAATGGGTACTGAATAATTTAGATAAAATCATTCAAAATCATGTCCATCTTACGAGTTTTTAGAGTTGAGAGGGGGGAATCCTTCAAACTTCTTGAGAATTCAGTAAGTTTATTCTAGTAAAAATGCTTTTAATAACACATATATACCCTTATGAATTAAAATTCACCACAAGCTTCAAAAAGACTCAATGTTACTAACACAAAAATAAAGTTATTTAGTAGGCTATAAGAAAATTTAAAATAAGAATATACGTAATTTATTTTTAACATATTTACTAATATAATACTCTGAATACGTGTAGTTCATTAAAAAATTCTAAAGTTTGTTTAGTTACAATTTTGTAATTCAATTTTAAACGCAATGAAGATGAATTACGTTTTTTAGTCGGCTATAAAAAATTGAAAATAAGACTATCCGCAATTTGCTTTTAACATAATTAATAATATAATACTCTGAATACGTGTAATTCATTTAAACAAATCTAATGTTTGTTTAGTTAAATTTTTGTCATTCAATTTTAAACGCAATGAAGATATAATGTTAATACAGATTTCTATGTGTCTGTACAGTCTCTTAAATATTGAAAAGTTAACATAGTTTTAAAAAATAGCCATAATTGTTTTTTAAAAGTTGACTCTATAAATAGAGCTCCAAACTCTATCAGTTTTATTTTACATGTAGCTTGGTTAAATATACGAGTTAATTTCACAATGCCATCATTGCATATACAAACGTATACAGCAATAAGAAAAATAAATTAGTTCTAACTGTCAACTACAAAACGAATTTTCCTAATTCATATATTACATATTCTTCTAAAAAAATAATTCTTAGCCTTCGTACATTATAGCCATTAGGAGGGTTGAAATACAACCGGATTCTTGAAACTGGTTTTTAATATAATACCAGCTACAGAATTTTCGGTTGTTGCACATACACAAAGGTGTCCATTATATTAAAAGATTCAGTATTGTGTTTTTGCGTTCAGATAACATGTTAAAATGAGGAGCTTGGTAAAAACGTCTTTCAAAACAAAGGGATACAGGACACCATTCTTGTATAAAGATGGCTAGAAACGTTAATTTCTTAAGGTATTATAAAAATATAAGAATACATGCAAGTTTTCCTTATCTTACTAACAGGAACAATGCATATATTGAGATAATAAGTTTTCTAAAAAAATTAGCTGATTAATAAAAATGAGATCAGTTAAAAAGAAAAAAGGATATGCAGATTGTAGCGTGGATTTTATCGCTACAGTTAATGTGTAGTAATTTTATCTTAATTCAAACTTAAAATTAATTAATAACTTGTTAAAATCTAACTCTGTCAGGGTAGGTATTTTATCTTAGCAGTAGCAGGTGTTTTCTTTAGTCCTGATCTTTTGAATTCAAGGTAGTCTTCATTTTAACGATATCTCGCTCTTTCATGCACACCTGTGTGTAAGTTGAATCGGCATGACATTGTTGAAACAAACCATTACGGTTCTTTCCCAGGGCTACTTTTAAATTTACGGTTTCCTATGTCGTGCTAACAATCAGCGTACGATATGGAACCTCCTTTCCTGCACTCTGTTTTTCCTTTACGTGACGCCCATAGTGACGTCCGTCTGTTCTTTTTCTATGCGTATTGAGTTTCACCTAAGTGTGGCAATATCGTGTGTATTCGTGCAGCTTTTGAGAAACAACCGCGTTGGCGCGAAATCGCCAGATGTCATAAGTCGCCAGGTCTCACCTGCACAGCCAATGAGCGTGCCTTATGTTCCCGCGTCTTCACGTCATTGGTACACGGCTACCAGTTTTCGCCGTTACTCGCCCTTTTACTTAATGCGCTTTCTACCTTTCGTAGGCTTCAGCGCTTGGCGAGGTTTAGTTCACGTTTTCTCTGGCAACCCTCGCTCCCTCTTTTGCTCGGCTCGAAAGAAATTTATCAGAGATATTCTCTCTCGCTTGACTTAGACTTACACACAAACTTATCCAGCCTGGCCATGTTTTTGCCAGTTTTATACTTTGTGGAGAAGTACTTGCTTGTAATATTGATGAAAGATTCATCTATGATATTTATGTATTAATTGTAAGCATTATGACTACGTAGCATCATCTTCTAAAATAAAAGAGAGTCGACTCAAAACATGTGTCAGTAGAAATTATTTGAGTTACAATCATCCAGGATAGTTAGTTGCCAGGAGTCGCAACGAACTGAGTTTTTTTTCAGCGCAAATGTAATATCACCATTTTTTCCGGCCAATACTTCTGAGAACATCTTTCCTCTTTGGAAACACCGCTCGTATCATCCGTCGCTATAAACTTTGTTATTCGCCGCTACAACTAATAGAATCAACCGATTTCCCTTCGACAAAGTTTCTTCGACAAAACGGTTCCGTATGTTCTTCAAAAGTTACTGCAGATAAAATGATGTCGTCCAATCCTGTTTCCGTTCCCTCGTCCAGTAATATGATGTCTCTTTTCAAGTAGTTTCTTATATAACAACAGTGCCTCTACTTCCGAATTCTCCATTATAGACATAATACTACCCCAGTTTCTCTCTCCAGTACAGATTTAGTACAGTGCCAATTCCCCATTACACATATATTGACGGAATATGTAAAACAAGAAATCCCAGTGGGAATTGCTTAAAAAATTTCACAAAATAGAGCAAGAAGACTAGTATTTATAGTACTAAAATTGCAAATTCAAAAAGCTAAAACGAAATTGTTCTTCTGTTTACCAAAGATCGAAATGAAAACAACCTGTCTATACTTTTCAAGGAAAAAAAACCTTTTTCAAAGAATTTTCATCTACAGTCGTCAAAGACTACAAATATTTATTGTGATATTTTAAAGAATTGCAAATTTTTTTTCCGTCAATTTCATAAAATTCTTAATATAATTTCAATAATGCATAAAGTTTCGTGCTTTATAATTCTAAAGTTATGTTGAAGAGAGAAAAATAATGGGATTTCGATCTACAGGAATTTCTTTAACGGAAAATGGGTATTTTTTAAAGAAAAATAATAATGAAATTTTTTTAATGTGATTTTTAAGTTACCAAGATTTTATGCCCCATATAATTACACTGTTGGCCATTAAAATTGCAACACCATGAAGGAGGGGTGATACAAACGTAAAATTCGCATGAAAGGAAGAAGATGCTGGTATAATCAAGTGGTTCGCATTTAAGCGCAATCGAACAACGCAGGAGGAAGAAACGGCATCCCTCTGTATAAAACTCTGTATAAAATTAAAGTTACGGAAATCTCTTTTTAATGTTGGTTGTTCGTGAGAAGATCGTGTTATGCCTCGTATGAGAAGGAGAAACGGCTACCAGAACGTGCCAAAATTTAAAAGCGGCAAGACCGTGGCCTGACGAGAGTGTGGTTTATCGTTCCGCAATATTGCTATTCACATTGGTCGGAATACAACGATTGTTATTCGAATATGAAGTCGATGGATTCAGAAGGGCTATACTGAACAGCATGCAGGATCTCAATGGTCTCCCGCCACTAATGCCCGAGAGGACAGACATGTTGTCAGGTCGGCCTTGCAGGATCGTACAGCCACATCACGGACCTTGAGTAAGGAAATGGGCTTGTTTGCAGCGCGACAAATATCAGCACGGACAGTGCGACGTCTAGAGCAGCACATACTGTCTCTATGGCGACCATTATTGCGGCTTCCTTTGACAGTTCAGCATACAGACGCGTGGCGACAGTGGTACGCCCATCGACAAAACTGGATACAGGAGTGGCACCACGTCGTCTTTTTAGGTGAGTCCCGGTTGTGCTTGCAGCATCGTGATGGACGTATCGTGTCTGGAACCACCGATGAGAACTCCCGTGGCCTGCTTACATTCGATATCGTCAGACGGGCCGTGCAACTGGTGTGATGGCATGGGAAGCGATTGGGTACACGACACGAACATCTCTTGTACGCGTCGTGGGTAATTTGAATAGCCGGTGTTACATTTCTCAGATCTTAAGGCCGGTATCTATGCCCTGTCTTCAAGGTCTCGGAGACGTCATATTTCAATAAGATAACGAAAGACCACATATTGCCCGTTTTGTCCTGACTTATCTTGACACTGAGAGTGTTTGACTGTTGCCCTGGCTAGCACGTTCTCCAGATCTCTCACCCACTGAACACATCTGTTCATGGGTTGTTGAGAGACTGTGCCGCTACCGCTCTCCAGCCACTACGATTGATGAAGTGTGGAATAGACTTGAAGCAACATGGAATGACTTGCCCATATATGTCACCCAAGCCCAGTTCGACTCGATGCCTAACCATTTTAGCTGCCAGAGACGTCAGCTGTGTGTACTAATTTCGGACCCTGTATACCCCCCAAATTTCCTGAAAATTTGATCATGTTTTCTTCCTACTATGCTGTATACGTACAATAAGTAAAGTTTTGTTATTTACTTTCCTTCCTGGTGTTGTAATTTTAATGGCCAGCAGTGTATTAAATTCATTTACTGTTATTGTTAGTCTATTTACATCCAATGAAAGAAACTATTTTTAAATAATTTAATTCAGCGACTTTTACATCACGTTATGGTATGAATTCGATGTATATTTTGACTTAGGTGGTCCGGATTAAACTCAAGTTCTTGGCCCGTAAACCGTCAGATAGCAAAAGATAGCTGTAGATCTCTAAACAAACTGATCTAAGATTTGAGCTGCATCTATTGAGGCCTATCTAAACAGTGATCTTAGAGATAATTAGCTATTTAAAGGAGACCAAAGTTAATGGTCAATCAGTAACGACCCTGAACAGTCCAAAATAAAATTTATATGCTGATCAGGTAGAGAATGGAGTGATCCCTTCCACGATTTAAATCTAATTCGGTCTAAATGACTAATTTCATACTCATTATTTAATTTGCGTTGACGTTTCTGATCTATAGTCTGATGTACTGCAAGCAAGTAACCACTTGAAATCCATGATTTCAAGTGATTACTTGCTTGCACTTAGATGACCGTTCTAGTACTTGTTCGCGTGGAATTCCTCTTAAATGCGATAAATACCTGCGCTACATTTTCTTTTAAGAAAACCTTTTATGATTTTTAGATAATAATTTGTTTTCAGAGTTGACATTTTTAGGACGGTGTAATTTAGTAGTTTCTGCCCACAATGATGGCAGATAGGGAAGCTGTATTCTCACTTGCTCGATCTAACAATCAGAAATATCTTTGAGTTTCTATCAAAACAGTAAAAACACACAAAATTTCAAATTCTCCAATAAACTCCTACATGTAAATAATCCTTATGGTATCAAATGGGTTCCTTAATTATGTGTATATAATCCTTGTTTTACTGTACTCTCAATTTATTAACCTCCTATGATAATAAATTAAAATTATATTATATAATCTTTAAGGGATCATTTCATGATTTAGAGATTATAAATTTATCTAGATGAGCTAAACGTTCGCTATTAAATCATATGTTTTGTAAGTACTTATAAAAAATATTTGGTTAAAGAACGAATATTCCTCTTAAAAGAATCAAAATCATATATTTCTACTACCCAATTACAAGCGTAAATTCCTACCCGAGTAATAATACTTCAGACGATATTCTTTGCTGTCTTTATGTCACGTATAAAGGTTTGTATTTAAGAGCTTACATTAGAATTGCTAAGTAAGCTAAAATTAGAACCTCTCCTTATTTGATAACTCTTATCTCGGTCATTTCTCTTTGGAAAGCGATCAATTGTGATCTTCCAAGAAGTACGCTTCTGGAAATAAAATATCTTTAGATTCAAATTGGTTCTCATCATTCTGATTCCCAACTCGAATATTCTCATGATGCGTTTCTATTCCCCAAGGCACTATGTGTAAAATAAGATCATTCTAGGAATTTCCATTTAGATTTCTTTCCCTTGATATATATGTTGTGTTTTCATATATGCCCTTCATCTCCAACTCATATTTGAGGCCTACAAAATGATAAACACAATTTATAAACACTTCAGCATCACTAGAGTTTCGTTTCAAATTGTAAAATTATTTAAATGTACGAGGGATAGCATGAATTAATTCTTTAATGTATTTTCGATGTTATCTCGTATTATCTTAAATAATTAACGTTGCGAAAAAATATACTTAGTCGGTCTTTTTAAATGGCATTATGTAATGTTAGTTAATAGTTGTAAGATTTTGTAGTTTTAGTTAGTATTTAAACACAACATTTGATGTATATGTTGTGTTTTCATATATACCCTTCATCTCAAACTCATATTTGAGGTCTATAAAATAATAAAAAAAATTTATAAACACTTTAGCAACAAAAAAGTTTCGTTTTAAAATGTACAGTTATTTAAATGTACGCGGGATAACATGAATTAATTCTTTAATGTATTTTCAATGTTATTTCATATTATCTTAAATAAATTAATGTAGCGAAAAATATGCTTAGTCAGTTTTTTAAAGGGCATTATATAATATTTGTTAATAGTTGTAAGTATTTGTAATGTTATTCAACATTTAAACACAGACCTTGATATATATATCGTGTTTTCCTATATGCCCTTCATCTCAAACTCATATTTGACACATACAAAATAATAAACAAAATTTATAAACACTTCAGCTTTACTGGAGTTTCGTTTTAAATTGTGGAATTATTTAAAAGTTTGAGGGATAACATGAATTAATTCTTTAATGTATTTCCGACGTTATCTCTTATTATCTTAAATAATTAATGTTGAGAAAAAACATGCTTAGTCGGTCTTTTTAAATGGGATTATGCAATGTTAGTTAATATTTTTGAAAGGAAAAGAATCCCTAATTACATGGATTTGTCTATTCTAAATTTGCATTTATTGAAATCTTGGGAAATGGAAGAATATTTGATCACAGAAATTTCATATAAATAGTTATGTATTAAAATCTGAGTATTGAAAAGCACTTTAATTAAAATCTGAGGATATTAAAGAGTATTTCATCCCATAATGTTTTATATAAATATTTATTTTTAACTGTATTTGGTGTTGTAGAAAACTAAATGAATATTTCACAACATAGTAAATGGATATAGGTCTGCCCTACTCTTAATGAATAAAGTAATGGTATTGAGCATCGATAGACTTACTAAATAAAGGTTATGAAATGGCTTTGTGAGTTGATAGTACAGAAAAAGGGAAAAAGTGTTTTAACCCTTTCAGGGGCAAGAACCTTGACTATTTGCATGGTGCAAATCTTTTTCTCGATTTTTTTAACCTATAATTCTTGAAAACTTTTTCCATTAAAGGTTGTAATATGATTTTACTCCTTTAAACTGATAACAGATGGCAGCACAAACCATTTTTCTCCTCATTTAAGTGGAATGCATTGAATGCAAGTGAAAGAAGGACGAAATTTAAGCGTTTGCACTGTGCAAACACCGCCCCTCAAAGGGTTAATGCAGTCCTACAGACAAATACGCCATTGCAGTCCGACATTAAGATCCATGTTTAATCGTAACTTACTTTGCTGACGGATGCAAGGATACTTAAATCCAGTGGGGTAGGTGCGGAGGGAGGAAGTGTTAGTTTGTTGTAACAGTTTTACAAGCAAATTAACTATTCCACAATTGGTCTACCTGTACAAAACGAAAAATGCTAATCTTCTCGTTCTAATAGCGAAAGGGATTTCTGAAGAAAAATATGTCCTGAACTTTAATATTGTTAAAGTTACATCTGTCTAAACAAAAAATCTCGAGTTAAAGTTAGTGGGAATTAAAACAGACTACAGTGAAAGGAGGGACACCAGTAAGCGTCTCCAGTATTTAGTAAAATTTTAAAAACATTCCGAGTTTTTTTAACTAAGCCAACCTCCCGCATGTGCCATGCCGAGAAGCTCACTTTCAGGACGAAACCAAGTTCCATCCCGAGAGCAAAAATATCAATTGTATGAAGCTTAATTTTCATTCAAATCATTAACAAAATAAATTTTGCATAATGTAATGCAACATCAAATGGTATTTAAACATTTTAAGCTATATATTAAGTAGAATGTAGTCTTTTATGTTATTTATAGAAAAAAAATACATGTTTTATTGCTCCATAATGAACACTAACAGATATTTGTTAGAAAATGGATGATTTATGTTAAATTTTTGGGGTAATATATTATTTATTTTTTCTTCTGTTATATAATGGAGTATTGCGCTGGAAGTGTATACAGCAGGAAAAAAACATATTATATTCTAAAGTACCTCTTTACACAGAAGATATATAGTTGAAAAATATGCTGGCAACAAACACCTATTCTGCGAGGAATCAAAAATCATTCACTATCTTAATGGTACATACCGAAAATATTTAAACATTAATCCATCAATGTTTTTTAAAAAAGCTTTGTATATTTTTTGTTCCGTATGCATGTTGAATGCCAAATATATATCACAGAGAATAAAACTTTTAGTTAGTTTTTAGTGCAGATTGATTTAATATTTATATATAAATAAGGCACTCAAGAAATTTTTATCTGATACATTCTTAGCTCTTTTGTTTTTGAATGAACTAAATGGTTTAAATTTACTTCAGATAGCTGAAATAATTTCTAATTATAGTTATGCTTACATTTTTATGAGTAATGCCTTACATTTTTAATAGTAAAGGAAGGCTTGTGTGTAACCTTAAGCTAGAAGAGTGCAAACAATTCTAATTACTTATTAGAATTACAGGGTGCGGAAGAATTGACTCCCTCATTTCTAAAGGTGACCGGTAAGGGAATGATAGGAGTAGAATAGACAGGGAAAAGGAAACAGTTCGGACGGATTTTCTATGTGTCAGTAGACACCATTAGTTGGTCCGGTGAAGGTCATGTTTTCGGTATCGAGGTGTTCTTGAAAAACAACGATTCTCTAACCACTGCACGGAAAGCATTTAGGATGCGCTTCGGGTTCTATCTAACTGATGCCGTTCCTGATCGCAAAATGATCTTGCGATGGGTTTCAACCGTGAGAATAAGTGGGTCTGCATGAATAAAGAAACCAAGTGGTTGTCCTCGGAATATTAGAACACTTGGAAATGTTAACCAATCCGATTACTCGTAAGGAAGTTACCTCCATTCCTCCAAAAATGATCAACAAAGCGATTGAAAACTTTAGAGAACGGCTTTGGCAGTGCATTGTAAATAACGTGCGCCACCTAAGTGATGCTATTTTCAAAGCGCAGTGAAAAAAACTAGATTGTTAGCATTTTTCGCAAATGTACATCTTTTTACTGCAAAATGTTTCGTTCATCTTTCATTACCATTTGAAATGCCGGAGTCCATTCTGACGCACCCTGTATTTGCTCACTAGTAGAAACGTATAAAATTTGTGATACGGTATAACTAATAGTTAAGTCGAAAAGCGATACCGTGAAGCATACATAGAGAATTGGCAAACGAATAAGCCAATAATGTAAATGTTTTATAAATTTTACGAAATGCTGAATAAATCCTGGGATGAATACTAATGGAGCGAATAACGCTTTGAGATAAAGCAGAGAATGGAATTTAAAATAAAATTTTAAGTCAAAATGGAAGATTATTCAGAAGAAAAAAAAATTTTACTATTTTCTAGATGTTTAAAATGAACTGAAAGGCTTTATGAGTACTTCTTAAGCGTCATATCTTTTCATATTTGCAGTGACATCTATTTTAAACGTTATATGCAAATATGAAATATGCATTTACGTTACTTCGCGAGACAATTTTTTTTATAATGTTCCCCTAATATTCCATAAATTTGTGTAAATACTTAGAAATAGGAAAAATATATAAAGCAGAATATATACAAAGCAGGAATCCAGTGAGTGCCAACGGCATAATCTATTATGTTAGGCTTTCAGCTACGTGTATGAATCTTCAATGCTAAGAGGTAAAAGTAAGAAAGTGGATTATAAAATCTGTATATTATAATAAAAGCGGGCTATTTAATAGAGGCTGACTTTTTTCATAAAATCTTATTCATAAAGAGTCTTGAGAAAGGCAGCTTGATTTTTTTAAATGGTTACAATCCACTTGAATATATTTATGCAATGGAGATTCCAATTTCCCCCCCCCCCCTCCCCCCTGACTCAGACTATTCTTTATTATCTTCATCAGAATCGCCTCCGGTATCCATAAATACTGGGTTTTTAAATCTTGGGTACCCTAATCTGTGATTCTAATTTCGGCATATATGGAAAGAAACTAAATAGGAATAGTTAGCAGGGAAATAAAATTTTAGGGAATGAACTCAGACTTTTAGAGGCGGTGAATAAAATTGATTTTTTTTTCTCCTTGTATTTTAGGGGGAGGATATTTACCTGCAATTTAAAGCACAAGAGACCTAATAGTTCTATTATAGAGTCATAACGTACTTCGTCCAAGCACACACGCGCGCAAACACACACACACGCTTACACGTATATACACTCAAGAGCCAAAACATCATGACCACCTGTCAATAACGAGTTGGCCCACCTTTGGCGCTCAACACAGCTTCAACCCGCCTTGGCATGGATGCCACAAGTCCTTGGTAGATGGCCGGAGACAGATTGTACCACATGTTTAAGCAACGGTCACGCAAATCTGAGATATTGCGAATTAGTGGTCTTTGAACTCTGAGCTGCCGTCCCATGACATCCCAAATGTGTTCTATTGGATTGAGATCCGGTGAGTTAGGCAGCAAGGACATTAACTGGAATTCAGCATCATGTTCCTGGAACCACTCCAACACAATTTTAGCCTTGTAACACGGGCCGTTGTCCTGTTGGAACATTTCATTTCCAGCTGGAAAAACAGAGGCCATGTAAGGGTGCAACTGGTCCGCAATGATGTTCAGATACCCTGTAGCATTCATAGTCTGCTCTACCACAACCACGGGTCCCAGAGACACCCAAGAGAACGTCCCCCAAAGCATAATACCACCACCACCGGCCTGTGTATGACCTACTGTACATTGAGGGAGCAACAGTTCGCCTGGAGGGAGCAACAGTCATCCTGACACGGCCATCGGTGTGATGAATGACAAACCGTGATTCATCTGACCAGGCAACTCTCTCCCCCTGATCCATGGATCAGTCGCGATGTTCCCGGGCCCAGCGCAGGCGCAGTTGTCGATGACGCTTGGTCAGGAAAGGCACACGAGTGGGACGTTTGCTGAGTAGCCCCATATCCAACAGTGTCCGCTGAACAGTGTGCTGCGATACTATTCTACTTGGCCCTCCATTGTATTGGGCTGTCAACTGAGCCACTGTCTGGCTCCGGTTTTGCTTCACCATGCGAGACAGTCTCCGACGACCTTTTTCTTTGATAGCGTGTGGACGTCCAACACCATGTCGTCTACTGCTGGTTTCACCCTCATTCGTCCACTTTGCATAAGTATTAACAACTGTAGGTCGTGAACAACCCACGAGTCGTGCAGTTTAGGAAATACTTGTTCCGAGCCTTCGAGTCATTACAATCTGCCCTCTATCAAAGTCCCTTAGATCCGCAGCCTTTCCCATCACACACAGAAGTAAATGAAAGAATGATTCTTCAGACTCTCCAGCAGCAGTTAAATACCACTTCCACCTGATCACGTGCCTTCCACGTCATCCAGGCGAATTCATTGCAAAATGTGGGGGTGTTCATAATGTTTTGGCCCTTGAGTGCATATATATATATATATATATTTATACATAGAGAGAGGGAGAGAGAGATCTTGTCAAAGATATTTCAGCATCCATTGATGACTTACCGAAATTCAAAATCCGATGTTATTGAAGAGTTCCTAGAAGATGCGCTTAATTGGAAGAAGTCTGTAAAAAAAAATAAAAGCTAACACATAAATTACTATTTAATTATAAGCCGCTTATTGAAATGAAAACTAGAGTTTTCTATTGTTGAAATTTTGTATTTTATTCTTAGAGCTTCTGATTATACAATTCGCTTAAGTTTACAAAAGTAATTCCTACTGTCTTTTGGCAATATACATGTAGTTTTTAAACTTGACCGTGAGTAACTGCGATTATAGCATTTTTATATTGTACTGTACGCTGTTGCTCCATGCACTATTTGCAAACGGACGATGGCCGAATGACTAGGGTGCTGGCTTTCGGTACCGGAGCTTGTGGGTTCGAATCTCGCGATTGGAATTAATGTTTGTATCCGTTCAGAATCGGCTTTCAGCTGTAAGGCCCGGACTAATTATCCCTCGTGTAGTAAAATAATTATCGTATAGCTCTCACCCATACCAAACCATGTACGTTTGCACCTTCCACCTCTAGTTTTTAATTTGCAATTTTTATCATCTGTATACAGAATGATAATATTTAATACTCTTTTTGACTACATTGAATAAATACCCTTAGAATTCAAAGAATATTTGGTAGAATAATACTTGTTTTCGAAAAACAAATTAAAAAAATTCTAGCATTTTTTAAAATGCTATGTACTTGTTCCAAAGAAATGTAAGATTACCGAATTTTTTGAACAATAAGAGGCACCCCTTCACATAAAAAATCGACTTGTAACCGGCGGGTGACTTATAGTCCAAAGGTAGCATTAAAATAAAACGAATATATTATTATAAACTAGCTGAATACCAGTGCTTCGCTACGGAGTACATTCAAATTAAATACAACTGTCAATGTATGCAATTAATACCAAAAAAGCAAAAAAACAAATTTATACTAAATACAATGGTCAATGTATGCAGTTAATGCCAAACAATGTATATATATATATATATATATATATTTATAAAAAAATCGTAATTGATATTTTTATAGACAAAATAATGTAGAAGAAAATACTGAAATTAAATCTAATAGAACATACTACAGAATATAGTACAGTTAATAATGTACAGTTTGAGAAACATATCTTTTACTGTATTTTAATATTTTTTTGGATAATCTCCATTCGTCTGCCGCATTAGCAAGAAAAAGAAAATATGTTTTGTCTATTTCGTTGTTATGCACGCGACGATAAATTAATTTAAAGTACCAGAAAAAGAAATCACGTGATCAGCATTTAATAAATTAAATTCTAAAAATTAATCTTTAAAAATCAACCAAAAATCAGAAAATAGAGGTAAAGATTCCAAAAAGATTTCATTTTAAAGGACGTTTTAGGATCTTTCTCGTGATATAAATTTTATAACCATTAAATTATTATTTTTAATGCAAACTTAAAAATAGTTACTAAAACAGATTAAAAATTTAATTTTCAAAAATCTAAGAAGAATTTTTCAAAAATCTTTCTTAGTGCACTCTTACATCATAAGAAAAATCGCCATGCAAAATTTCAAACCTTTAGATCCAGCGATTTGGTCTGTGCGTTGTATGTCAGTCAGTCAGTTACAGAACTGTTATATATATATATATATATATATATATATATATATATATATATATATTTATCTTTATTAAGTAAGAAATTGAAATTTTTTTTATATATCTAACAAAATAAAAAATATGTTTCTCTAAAAATCCCCTTATAAATTTGAAGTGCATCTTATCATCCGAAGCGTCTTACGGTCCGAAAAAAATGGTATTTGTTTTTTTCATAACTGCAAGACACATAAGGATTTTTTTATACTTAATGCTTCGTAATTTTATTAACTTCGAAATGCTACTGACACTAGCTGCATAAAAACTGGTGTATATTCAAACGCATACTTCAGTTCTATTCAAATGGGTAGTTTCCAAAGTAATATCTCTTATTCAGTCTTTTGTTAACATCCCTCGAGCTAATATTTCTCCATGATGTAATTGATCGAATAATCTATTTTGCTGCTTTTCAAAGTTCACAAAGTTTCACATAGTTAACAGAGAACATTAAGTTTATGAGATAATCATAAATCTGTGTCTTCGGATTTACATTGGATTTTTGTATTAGGTAGTTTTAATAAAGGAAATGCATAAAAATAAAAAATAAATATTGCAACTTTAGTTGTGTTTTACAATTTAATACAAACTAGTTACATTCAAATGAGATTACAATGAGAACTTACCTTTTCAGTATAATTTTTTTACAAGAAATATATTATTAGAAAATCTTTTTTAGCCACTGCAGCGTGGTATAAAAACGAATTAGAAAAACTCCACAAATTATCCCGATTCCATGATATATGATTTGTGAATGAGGAAAATGCCTTTGCTTTAGCATTATTATTAATTTTTAACTTTTACTGATATAAACTCCGTTTGCTATTTCCGTGTATTATGTTAAATAAATTTTCAAAAAATCCCAGAAATAATTCTGATTTTAAGATATTTGAGCGATTACTTAAAAATATATAACCTTTAGAATATGTACAAAAAATCCAAAATTTACACATTTTTTTATTACAAAATCTTTTTTTTAAGTATGTTTGAATGAAGGAATTTTTCAACAATAAACTTTAATTCAGAGATAGAAAATATTCAGTTTTATAATTTTAATAACGTTAACAGCTTTTAAAAAGATCACAATGAAAAGGCATCTATTTTAACATCGTTATTATTTAAAATATTTATTGGAAGAAGTTCTTTTTGGAGTTTTCACCCACCATGATAAAAATGATACACCACCAAAAATGCCACTGATGATCTTCATTTCAAGGTATCTGATCAAAAAAGCTAGAAAAAAAATCCATAAGTTATGTAATATGTATCTCAATTGAAGTGCTGATGAACTACTATCTCTCCCATATCGCAAAATCCTATCCACAGGCAAAAATAAATAAATAAATAAATAAATAAGATAAAATAGAACGAGCATAAACTAGAGCGTAAACTGAATCAAGCTTCTGTTATTACTTCTTTCATCTTATCTTTGATTCTTTATTTCCTGTGTCTCTCGGGAATACACTTTTCGCCTGAAATATTCCATTTCAAATGCTGGAGAATTTCTCCAAAAGGACAGAAAACAACGAAATTGTCTTACGTGAGTTAATAATGTATAAAAATTTCTTTTCGTCCTAGGCATTTTCATACTTATGAATATTGCTGAGTTACGTACACCAAGTACGAGTAACTCATGAATTATATATTTTGTTTTAGGATGTAAATTACGTTATTAAGATCATAATTTCTTTTCCTCAAGTTTTATAATCCTCTACATTCAAATTCAGAAAATTAAAGTTAGTTTTTAATGTACGACACTGTCAGAAACGTGTATATTTAAAGAATTATGCTTTTATATATCTGAACATAGATATCTCTTTCTATCTATGTCTCTCTCTCTCTCTCTCTCTCTCTCTCTCTATATATATATATATATATATATATATATATATATATATATATATATATATATATATATATATATATATATATATATATATATATATATATATATATATATATATATATATATATATATATATATCTATGTATATATATATATACACTGCTGGCCACCAAAATTGCAAAACCAAGAAAGACAAGAGATATCACAACAAAATTTATTTTGTAGATAACATGTTGACCAAGTATCAAATGATTAAATTTATAGACTTCTGTGAAGTGTGGTTCCTGCCAAAATCAGTAGCCAGAGTAGCCGCCATTGTTGGAGATCACCGCTGCCACACGCCTCAGCATTGATTCAAAGAGACTTTGGATGAGTTCTTGGGGTACAGCAGACCAAGCAGCTTCCACACGTTGCCAAAGTTGATCTGCTGTGGCAGCTGGGGATAGAATCTGGGTCAATCGTAGAGCAACCATGGACCACATGTTTTCTATCGGCGAAAGATCCGGAGAGCGAGGCAGCCAGGGAAGCAATTCAATCTGGCGATTGACGAAGAACCGTTGGACAATGCGTGCCACGTGTGGTCGCGCATTATCCTGTTGGAATATGGCTGTGGGCAAGCCCTGAAGGTAAGGAAGGACAACTGGCTCCAACACCTTGGAGATGTAGCGCTGGCTGTTTAAAGTACCGGCAATGCGTACTAGAGGTGTGCGAGAGTGATACCGCCCCATACCACAATACCCGGTGCAGGACCAGTGTGGCGGACCATAACGCAGCTGTTCAACATCCTCTCTTCACGGTGTCTCCAGACTCGAATGCGACCATTGTGGTGTTGCAGACAGAAGCGTGACTCGTCAGTAAAGACAATTTCATTCCATTCTGCCGTCCACATCCTTCTGTCATCGCACCATTGGCGGCGGAGACGTCTGCAAAGCAATGGACGTCTTGCGGACAGACCACTCTGCTGTAAACGGCGTCGAATGGTACGCGCAGACACTGGATGATGCGTTACAGACTGCATGTGCTGTGCTATGGTTCGTGATGTGACTGAGCGATCCGTCACTGCCATGCGCACAATTTGTCTGTCATCACGTGAAGTGGTGCGCTGAGGTGGATGCAATGGAACACGCCGGTCCGTCGTACCCTCCTGCATCCAACGATGACATATCCACATTACAGTTGTTTGGTTTCGTCCAACAGGACCGATTTCCCTGAAAGATAATCCACAATCTCGGTAGGCCACTATATTTCCTCTGTCGAACTCGGATACTTGATCAAAAGATGATCGCTGTTTTCGACGAGGCATAATTGATCGTTTTTTTGAAAAAACCACAAGAAAAACACAATTGCCGAACTTGAAATCGTCGAAATCTCCAAGCCGTAAATAGCGCTTTGAAGTGGCGCCACAGGCGAGCGTGATGTGCGTCTGCGCTGAAATTCTAATCATTTGCATATCTCACCTCCGCTAATGCATGTTGTAAATTTCATGTTATTTGCATGTTTACTTCAGGGTGTTGCATTTACAGTGGCCAGCAGTGTATATATATATACAGGTGGTTGTCAGAATAATGGAAACACCTATCAATATTAGTGGTGTTTATCAATGTGCTTCGTATTCCTTAAAAAACAAGTCTGGCCACCGGTGTTTTTAATATAATATAGTGTATGTATTAGTCTACTGTCAGGTAGCAGTAATGAAGCTAAGGGAATCGTGCTTTTGGGGAAACAGCGTAAAATGTTAAACCATGCAGACCTTGCAAAAAGGGCAAATTGTTGGAGCGCATTTAAATTGAGTATCCGTTACTTCAACCCTAAGGGAAAAAGGGTGTGTTTCGAGCTACGGTAACGAAAGTCTTAATAGCATACATAGTGCACGGAAAAACATCCTTTACAAAACAGAATAGTGGACGAAAGGGAGATCTGAGTGAAAGAGACGGACGAGGTATTGAAGCGGATTGTGACATGAAGAAAAAAATCAACTTCAACCAAAATGACCGAAGAGCTCAGTCTGCATCTGCATTAGAGGTATAAGGGAACTTCTCAAACAAAGCTTTTACGGAAGAATAGCTATTAACAAGCCACTTGTAATAGATTCCAATACGAAATATCGTCCACAATGGTGCCAGGAGCACAAATTCTGGTCGAGTAATATGTTGAAAACCGGCATTTGGTCCGACGAATCATTGTTCACATTGTTCCTCGCAAAAGAACGTGCATATGTCTGAAGAACACCTACACAAGCGTAAGATTCGGCTGTCTCATCTCAACTGTCAATCATGGAGGTAGATCTATTAGGGTTTGCGATGGCATCTCATGGATTTCTGCAGGCCCTATTGTAAACCTAAAAGGGTGACTGAATGGAAAAGACTATGTCGAAATTTTAGCTTACTACTCCATCCTATGGTGCAAACATTGTTTCTTGCAGGAGATGGCGTTCTCCAGTATGATAATCCCCCTATACATACAACTAAATCTATCATTTATTGGTTTGAAGAGCATGAAAAATAACTCGAATTTCTTATCTTGCCCTGTACAATGCCCCCGACTACATATCATCCAACTACTGTGATCTGTATAAGCGGATAGAGCCAGGTATCGATATCCACCACATCATGTCTACAGGAACTTTCATAATTTCTACCTGAAGAATGGTATAATATATTCTTAGCCACTATTCATGACTTGTATAATCCGATTCCAAGGTGAATCAGGTGGTAATACATGACAAAGGTGATCCTGTGCCGTATCAATAAAGGTTTCCATGATGTTTCTTGGTGTTTTAATTACTTTGATAACCACCTGCATTATATATATATATATATATATATATATATATATATATATATATATATATATATATATAGAGAGAGAGAGAGAGAGAGAGAGAGAGAGAGAGAGAGAGATAGAGAGATAGATAGATAATTAAGACAGAATTTTAAGATTTTAATATTTACAGAAATCGTTACCTTCCTACAACACGTCTTTATCGATAACACCTTTATCGATAACATGAAGTAGTCTTATGAGCAGTCAATCGGTAATAAAAGAAAATAAAAATAACCCCAAAAAAATATCTTTCTCAGTTATGCATGCCATTTAAAAGGAATAAATGAATAGTAATTAATTTATTCTTTATATTTCTTTAAGTAATATTATTTTAGTATTTTTTATGCTCATGTGCTGAATACGGCTTGGATTAAACTGGAATATTTTTGACAAGTTTTCCGTTTTATAAGCAGGGAATTAAATGCCATTCTGCTTTGTTTTGGCTATTAATTAAAATAATACATTGATTTTTTTAATTAATGGGAAAATATCGTGTTATTTTACTATCCAACAATAGAAATCATAAGCTATTGGCTTATTAGCTCTGTGAAAGAAAAATAAGAAAATAATAACAATGCCTCGGCTGAATAGACTTATAATGGGTTGAATCATTCCAAGATGAATAAAACATATTAAATATCACGTTCCAGCCAAAAGAGAAGTGTAATTTCTTTTTATTGAGTTTATTAAAAAATATCTTCGCAATGTTTTAAAATGTTTAGATGTATAAATTTCTAGTTGCCTGCCTCAACAGAGCCAAATTATTGCTGCACTCTTTTGTCACAGACACGTTTCGTTCAAACGTCCATAACCCCGTTTGGTTTGAAACATGTCAATATGCAAGTTGAAGTGAATTTATGAAAGTTATTTATAGGATGGTAGTTATTTATAGGATATCTTAAAGTTTAATTCAATACATTTTTCAAAGTAACGAATAGCTTATAATATCGTCTAGATAACAGAAAACATTATCTATGAATTGAAAATTTGTATTTCATTACTCAGTACTTTTCTCTCAGGTTTAGATTAGTTGCCGATTTTATTTTTTTTAACCAGTAAATATCTGAAGAGTTCATCAACCATTATATACTAAAATAACACAAACTCTTCCATGGCGAAAAATTTGGAGTTTTTCTAACAGTGCATTTCAACGTTGTTTTCAACCGTTAATTACCGTTCATTTCAAGTGTAGCTGAAAATTAGTGGGCAAAGCAAAAAGCAATTGAAACATGATCATTACTTTAATCATTTTACAGAATTTCAATAGTATTTCCTTATGCTTCATTATTCTGTTTTAGTAATATTGAGAATATATGGAATAGGTTATTTTGCAGAAAGGCTATACGCATATCATCCATGTTTCAGAAGTCACTATCATGGGGTTTCGGAGATATTTTTAAACTATTAATCAAAAATAGTAGAAAACGGGGGTAGTTTGCTCTGTATGCTTTATAAAGCCTCGTCTGAAAATTTACATTATCTCAAATCCCATCTTTGAAATATTGTATGTGATTCCGAGGGGAAACTCTTTCAGTAATTTTGTTTGTAGTCTCTACATTCTACAATTTATCAAATACTCCATATGCATCTTTAATTCTATTCTATATGTGCACCAAAAAAGTAATATCTTCGACCTATGTTCTTTTTTCTTTTGGCACCGTTATTTTCTTCTTTCAAGACTTATTTTATTTATGTTTTTGCAACGCCAAAAGATTTTTTAACAAATATATAACTACGAAATTTTTCGTAGAAAATACAAACATTCTGCCAGTTATCTCTGTCTTGAACAATTTAAAGTTTATCATGAAAACACATTCCTTACACATCTGGTTATTTCATGGATTAATGAAACATTATAAGCAATTTTTAATTAAAGTTTAAAATTTTATGAATAATTTTGATTAAAAATAATTTAATTACTTATCAGTCATTAGTTAAAAATTACTCTTCAAAAATTTTGAACAAAATTACACTTACGTAATGACCACTTCTGGAATTCCAAAAGGAATTAAAAAGGGGTGGCTGCATGTTTCGAACTAGTCGTTAATTCATCCTCAGGCGGAGTTGCATTGGTGTTATTTGTCTCAATGAACAATTCACATATGCTCAGTGTGACGATCACACCAATGCTTTTCGGTCTGATGACGAACTATTAAATATAGTTTGAAATATAAAGCCACGATTTTCAAATTTATTTTGGAATTGAAGAAGTGTTCATTACGTATTTATCATCCACAAGTGTACTGTGAGTTAAAATTACAGTTAAATAGCTATTTTATGAAATGCATGAGTAAATATAATTTATCAACAAACCTTCGTTTATTAATCATGTAAATAATGTATGTTAGTATTTTAAAATGGCATTACATGATTATAAATCAAAATATAAACACATTGTCTCCCTGTTTTTTTAATTTATATTACAAGAATTGGTGTGACAAGGGTGGAAATACCGATAGTGTATATGTAAAAAAATTGATCTTTCAACTTCATTATTTCTTTGTGTGCGTCAATGCTACCTCACGATCCGCTCATAAATATATTTCATTTTTATTTTTGCTATCTTATTTTCTACATAAATAAAAAAAAATTAGCAATAATAAAAAAAAAAATCGTACAAATACAAGGATATTCCACAGAATCACCTTTCGAACAGTTTCCGTACGAAGGAAGCGACAAGAAGTTCCTGAAAGACATTGTTTTAAATTTTGTCACGTACGAAATCAGCAGCTGCAAACGGGCCGACCGAGTGGATTAAGGAGAACGAAATCTTTAGGGAGAAACACGTAGAGGCAACCTACTTTGTTTGTGATCATAAAACGGGCAGCGTAAAAGCTGAGTGGATATTTCGAAATTTTAGGCGATTGCCTTCTGCTTGCTATAAACAGCGAACATTAATGCACGGCGGAATACCTGAATTTATGATCGGCTCTTAGATAATGGATGAGTTAAAAATAAATTCAGTGATAGTGCATTATTTAAAATAGTTCCACTAAAAAGAAATTACTTTGTAGAAGATTAGAAGGTTGTTTAGGTAAATGTAAGGCATCAGTTCTCAATAAATATTACGAAACAAAGTGAGTAAGAAATGACTTTTCCAACTTATCGGATAAGATTTGAACTATTTTAGGAGCGAATGTTCTCTCCTAAATGGAGTAAAATTGGTCGAATATTGATATGAAGTATATTTTCCCCAAAGTTATGATACCACAGGTATGATGATTAATGTGAGTAAGACATGACTTTTTCAATTTATCAGATAAGATTTCAACTATTTTAAGAGCGAATGTTCTCTCCTAAATGGAGTAAAATTGGTGGAATATTGACATGAAGTATATTTTCCATAAAGTTATGATACCACAGGTATGATGATTAATGTGAGTAAGAAATGGCTTTTTCAACTTATCGGATAAGGTTTCAATTATTTTAAGAACGAATGTTCTCTCCTAAATGGAATAAAAATGGCGGTATATTGATATGAAGTATATTTTTCCCCAAAGTTATGATACCACAGGTATGAGGATTAATATATATTATGTGATTGTTGCATCTTTACTAGAACATACTATATTCAATCATACAAATACCATGTGGGGAACTGTTTTAATATTTTATCAATATACTTTCATCCAGGATTGCAATTAATGATAAATTTAAGCATGACTTTGCCGCTGAAAGTATAGGGAGATCACTGGGTGGTTTTTTACGTTCAAACTCGTCCAAGTCAGACTGAATTTGAGTTTTAAAAAGCCTAAGCCAGCTGAGAGCGAAGATGTGGGCCATGAAATTCATATAAAAGAAGAAATTTGAGATTGGTTTCTAGTTCAAAAAAAGCCTAAATTTAAAAAAGTCTAAGATCGATCATACAATTCGTTCTTGAGAAGAAAAGAAATGTTTATATCAAAATTAATCAATTCATTTTCAGTTTCAATTAGATTTCATGAAGAGTTGTATTTACGGTGTTATGAGTGTTATAAATAATCCCTTTCCTAAATACGATTACTATCTTTTGAGTCACAAATGTATAATTAATTAGAAAGTATCTGACATACTTATTTTACCTAAGACCATAAAAGTTCATTTCAAACAGTTTATAGATGTTATATGTGTTTTTTTAGGTGTATAAAATATTAAAAAAATGAATCTGTATGTTTTGTTTACGTCCGACTTTGCTGCTTGCATTGCATATAATGTCCTGGATAGGAACAACTCACGTCTCAGTAACGGTAGGAAATATATTACTGTTGAAGCATGTCACTATAGAGTACAAAGCAAATTTTGGGAGGAAAAAAAATGAGCGATAGATGCTTTAAACTTAAATATTTTAAACTTTCTACCTCTCCCTGAAAAGTAATCAAGCCTGTTTGATAAAAAAAACAATGGAAGTTTAAAGAAAAGTTTTTTTAATGGAAGTTTTTTTAAGTTTTGTTTAAATGAGTTTTAAAGTAATTCTTGGAACCTGGAAAGTGATATGCATATAATCAGGCACATGATAGACCAACAGAGGATACAGTTGCTAAAACAAACTCAACGTACGCACCTTATACAAATAACAAGCTTGCTTTGATGAAATAACACATCTATTAATCACGAGGGTTAAAATTCACATTGAAAAGACGAGGGACAACATTTCAACAGGAGAGACATATATTTGGACAGGACGAATTCGTGAAGGTAGGTCATCTCTTGGACGGATATTCACCAGCACGAATTATCAATAGGACGGAAAATCACTTGCACATAAAAAATAACACGCGGACGGCTTTAAGCCGGGGATAACGCGCACTCGGCGGGAAACTTCACTTGACTGACCTTTGTCAGCTTGTTCGACACCCTCTGACATCTCTTCCCTCCAGTTCGTTTGGAAAAACTCTGACCGTGCCTCCCATCACTTCCGTTCGTCAAATTCGGAGCTTCTTTTGCCACATCCCTTCATTCCGTTCTGGCCAATAGGAAGGTCTTCAAATTGGGGTCAAACACATTTGGTCACTTAGTTACTAGATTGTTTGTCTAGTAACTAAGTGTATGTTTTTATAGAAAAGTTTCCTTCTTTATTAGTCTAGCGTGATACGTTAGTCAATTTTCTTTGTCTACAGGTCTTGTGTTGCAAATATGTTCTTAAAACTGTATATCTCTTTTAGTTTACATATAACTCTTTCAAAGTTGTTTCGAAGTCTCAAACAAAATTGCTCTTCTCAAGCAACTGCAGTTTTTTGTCTATACGAAACGATATTGTGTTTTTAAACTTTTTATAAATTTAAATTACGTGTCTAATAAATGAACTAAAATAATATTCAAATATTAGAGTCGGGTTATCATTAATTTTTGCCCGTAAAAATTTCCTTCATGTATAATAACTCAAAAGATTTTAAATGCATTTTTTGTTTACTTTCCTTAGTTAAAACATAAAAGAAAACTATCTGAACTATGTTTTCCAGCCAGTTTTTTTAATGTTTAATGATTACGCTTAAACATTACGTGTTTTCTTATACTGTTGCTTTTAATGATAAATTTTGAGTTTCATAACTGTTTATCTGTTGCAATGAAAAGAGGTATAATTTGAATTTTATAACCTAGAGATATATTTCTAATCATTCTCTTCATTACTGCATGCTTTAGTAAGACACTGAAAAAAAAATTTCCTTCAGTAATGAGTTTTGCTAGAGGCGCCATCCTGAATGCAATTCTTAAAAATAAAAATCATGACATTAACGATGCATTTACAGAAGTTGAATTATCGATATTTTAAAAATATCTTTAATGATAAAGATAGAAAGAAAAGCCTTCATAATAACACAAATAATGTTTAAAAGGCTTTAGAAAACAAAAATAAAATAATAACTTTATGAATATTTTGCATCATTTGATCGGGAAAAAGAACTCAATAATCAGCATCTTACATTCTCTCGTACTCAAGTGAAAGAAATTTGAAATAAATTATATATATATATATATATATATATATATATATATATATATATATATATATTATGAATTTTAAACCATTAATCCCTATAATTATATTTAAAGTCTTAATCATTAACTCTTTTTAATGGAAATAGATTTTTGTTAAAAAATAAGCATGGAGATTAATGAATTTTAAAAGTAACAAAATAAATGATGAAAGTAAAAAAACAGTATAATTGAACCAATAAATTAATCGTTTTTAGAAGTTTATATTCACTTTAAAAAGTAATGTAAATGTTTTCCTAGATTTATAATTTTAAATCCTTTATATGGTTTCTCATATCATTAAACAATAATGTTTTGCGGTTGCACAATATATTTGAAATGAAAATAATTTTTGATTTTCTGTTAACTGTCATTTTTTTACATAAATAAATACTTTTGTGTTTCTTCTTATAATAAAACGAATACAAATACTTTTATATGTAAACAAATATTTTATATTTTATGATGTGTAATTTAAAATACTGTATAATATAATAAGGTCAGTAAAGTTATGTCAGAAAAAAAACTTAATGATTCAATTAACAAACTTAACGATTTAATGCAATTGTATAACAATATTAAATTGTCTATCTGTAATACGCCGCTCAAAACCCAATACTTAATAATGGTTGCAACTAGTGCTTCGGGCCATAGGTGCATCCCTTTGTTATGCAAGATCATTTGATGCAATTGTCTAGATTTTTATGAAATTGACTGAAGAAATAAAAAATGCCTGAATATGTAGGTCATTGAATATTTAAGATTTCCCTCATGAGGCAATTGAACCAAACTGCTTTGACCAGATGAAAGGTTATAACTGTTGACAAGAAAGTAATCACGACACTTAAAAATAATTGTAGATATCAGAAGCTTTTTCTTTCAGTTATTTGCCGCGGAACAACCCAAAACTCCTTTCGGATGTTTAACTAAAAACTGTGAACTGTCTACAAAATGTTGACGTTGTTGTCTGGCCAGTGAACTCTAATTTCTCCTCCATCGACAGTGTGTGTTGTTCATTACATGTGGCTGATTAAAATAATTTCTACAGATAAGAAGCGATGCCCAAAAGTACGCTTTTTTGAATGTTATCACATTAAAGGAACATCAACCATCATACTGATGAGACATTTCATTGTGTAAATGATCCTTTACAGAAATCTCTGATCAGTATACAAAGTGTTAATGTCATATTCTGGACAATCAACTCATATTTGCCAACAATCATTAGCATATGTGTGTCACCTTATGTCCTGAATAAGAAAATTTCTCAGCAAACAAACCGTGTCCAAAAGCACGCTGTTACATAGACCACCATATTGATGGGATACGTTGTTGTATACTACTCCGTATTATAACTGATCTCTGTGGGTTTAATTTGTATTGTTATACAATCGATAAAAATGCACAACTTCATTAGGTGAGTATCATTTTTTAACCTTCCAAAATGATCATGTTAATGTTGCATCGTGTAGATTAAATAGACATAAGTTAATTTTTTTACAGAGTTCCAATTTCAGCTAAGTGTAATGTCATTAACAAAATCGTAACTCGTAAATTTTTGAATGAATGTATTTACAATGTTATTCTCTTTTGAATGCTCTGAATTTAAAGAAAATTATCATCGGAACATGATCACAAAATTCGTGGGGTTCGTTTGCTATTTACTTTTGTGTACCATTCTTTAAGGGTATCAATTATTCTCTTTTAATCAAAATTCTTATATTGACTAAAACTAAAATTAACTGTATTAAAAGTATTCTACTCGTGCAAGCTTACAGAAATACTGCTCCATTGAATACAGGGGCGTGTTTATTAACTCATGCCAAAATGTTATATTTTTAACTTTCGCACTTTGACGTTAATTTGTCCACGAATTAATAAATTTTTCTTTACTGTGATAGTTGAATTACAGCCAAGTTTATTATTAAATCCTCCAACAACATAAAATGCATTAGTTTTTAGATTTTTATTTCACCCGAGGAAAAATAAATTTCTAGGAGCAAATAGGCCAGAATTCAAAAACATCCATAACCTATTTTCAGTAATTGTTACTCTGAAGTCATCTTTTCTGTGATGACAGTTGATGTTATAAAGAATGGTCTGCTGGAAACTTTAATGATAGAGCTTCAACTTTATTTTCCGATTTAATCATAAAGAGGATGTAAAAAATAACTTTTGGGTAAAGATGATATATTTCATGATGATGTCAATGAAAACTGCTGTGAAGAAAATAAGGCTACGAAATTCTGTTACACATAGGACTCTTAATCATATATCTCTCGCTGGCAAAGCAGTATACATTTTTTTCTTGTTTGTCCAGATCGCTTTAGCAGCAAAATTGATAGATGCTAATAACTGCTTCAAAATATAGCTTTTCGTAGCTTTTACTTATCAATCTTATAATTTTTAAAGATTTGACTACATTAACAGCATAATAAAATGCTATTATACAGCTGTAATGAATGCGACGTATTAATTATAATTCCATAATTTATTCTTTAAGTACAAATATAAACAACTAATTATATTTAATATATTAATATATAACGTAAAATAGTTATAAAAGTAAAACAAATGAATATTTTTATAATATATGGAAAATTAATTTAGAACTAATTTGATTACAAAGAAAACGTTGATAAATAAACTTACCTACCAAGTAAAGGGAAATTTCAGCGAGAGTTATTATTAGCAAACCATAATAACTGCTTGAAACAAAATTAAGTAATGCTTCTTAAAGTTAGTCAAAAGTTTACTGAACTATACTTTTGTCTAAAGTTTCCTGTTCGAAATAGCAGCCTTTTAGTTATTTTTATCTTTTGAACTGATGCTTGGCGGAAGCCTAAGAGAAAGATGCCATCATTTGATCATTCTTTAAATAAAATTAACTTTTTAAATTCAACGAGAAATCACCCAGAGAGTGTAGAAAACATAAATGGATCTGCATGTCCATATTCACACTTGCAAAAAACACAGCCATCTTTAATTCTCTATCAGGAGGTCTCTGAAAATAAATTATTTAAAACCACATTTTTTAATGTATCTTATCATTTGTGGCTTTAATATAAAGGCCATTATACTTAGTTGTTGACAGTCTGAAATGCAGCTCAAAAAAAAAAGTAAATCAGCATTTTTAGTTATTGACATATTTTTTAAAATATTAGATTTATATTTCTTTTCTTTTCATGTGCACTATAAAGTTGATTATTTTCAAAGCAATTGGTCGAAAAATTTATTTTAAAAATATTCAAACACTTTGAAGAGTAAGTTTTTTAATATTAATATTTTAATTTTTCCTGTGGATAATATTTTTAGAATATTTACTCTAAATAAACCTTTTTTAGACAGATTAATGCTATTATAGAACAAAAGAATATTGTTTGAAATTTCGCATGGGTAACTTGCAAGGATCATTAAATATATGCTTTTAAACATGGCAAATCATGTGAAAAATTCCTTTCTTAGAAAAATTGCCCTGAACTGCAGATGTATAGTAAGGTAGGCATATAAATTGCAGCATAAGTATATAGTAATTATCATAGTAGAAACAAGTGTTTTATATTATTTTATTCTAAAAGCTCCTCAGTGTGTTTTTAGCAGAGAAAATAAAAATATTTCTTGGGGAATTGGGTACTCCGGAACTGCTAAAAACGTGTATTTTACAGTGAGTTTAGGATGAAAAGGATTTAATTTTAAATTCTTTTGCCACAATCTGTTGATGAATAAAGACTATTTTAATACATAGAATAATTATGTTACTGAATAAATTTCACTGCAATGATAGTGTAGCTCTAAGTTGATGAAAATATCAGCAATTTTTTGGAGAATTGTTGATGATACACAAAACATCCAACTGTTATCAAAATCACTGTTTGTCGAGAATGACACGCATGTTTTCAATGGCGATGAATAAACAATTCAAAATCATGCATTATCTCTCAATAACGTGGACATATATCAGTACAGTCAATAAATTCGGGGACTTTATTTACTACAACAACTAATACACTTACAAAGTCTTCTGAGCACAATCACCTTCAAAATAATGTCATTCCGCAACTATACACTTCTGCCAGCGTTGATACAGATTCTGGAAACAGTCCTGGAAACCGTTGCGTGAGAGTTGTCGCGAAGTGGTTGTCTCTGCTGCCATCACTTCTTCGGCATTTGCAAACCGCTTGCCCTTGATGCGATCTTTCAGTTTCGGGAACAGGTAATTAACCCTCCAGCGGGCGGGCTGAAGGACACCAGCTTTGGAACACCAGCAGGCACGCGTGGCACAAAGTGCAACGTCTCTTTCAACATTGATTATTCCTTTTGTAATAAACTTTTTTTTTCCAAATCGAAAATAATAATTCCGAGTTTTATGACAAGATATAAAATGTTGATAATATTGAGATATATTTATATTTAAAGGCCAAAGACCGTAGATACAATCGCCTTATTTCAAAACTGTCCGGTTTATTGGATCTAGGGACAACTTGCGAATGGACTCCTATTGTGTCCAAAAACCTAAAAACCAAAGATATTTTTCATCTTCGTGACATGTCTACCGTGTAATAGTTGCACAATGGATCGATTACATAAACTTCTACTTTTGTCGTATTCTAATCCAATATAATCGCTAGTTTACCAGGGTTAAATCACGACTAACAATGAATGGAAAGGAATAAGGATCAGAAAATCGGACCTGCATTAGAAAGGGTGTAGTTATAAATAGAAACTGCTTAGAACATTCAAAACTTACTTGTAAAAACAAGCCATTCAATATTACGAAAATGGTGCATTTTATACACGGGCGGGCCAGCTGAAGGGTTAAATTATTGGTCGCGCATTAAAACATATTATTAAATTATGTTAAACCTTACAATGCAGTACCTCAAAAAAAACTAACCTGCATTCTTTAAAATGTTAGATTAACAGCTCAACCAATCGTACACGGGTAGTTTTAAAATCATTATTATTACTTAAAAAGGTTTCTTCTAAAATAAGGATATATTCTTATAAAGAAATAGAAAAAAAAAGACTTTTCAGAAAATGAATAATATTTTTTTCCACGATATTTTCTCCACCAATACATATCCATTTTATATGTGTAATAAAAACAGAACAGCAATCTTTCAGTCACTGTTTCCGAAAATAGAACTTTTATTATAAAAAAAGCAAAATGCCTGGAAATTATAGGACTCCAAAAAGAATTATCAGTCCAAAATATTGACTCTAAAATAGATGAACTAGGTGCTACAAAAATAAGAAACGAGAAAGGCCAATATTAAAGAAAATTTACTACAAAGCTTCTTTCTAAAGAGATTACTGTTGGTGAAAGATTGGTGTAGCTGTAATGTTACACGCGTTTATCAAATGATTTGTCGTTATCCTCATGCCAAAATTAATTTAGAAAATGCTGAAATCGTTCTCTGCGTCCAATAGTGTCAAACAAAAAAATTCAAGTAATGTATCTTTTAAATTTTAGTTTCGACATACACCAATTAGCTTAAACTGTTTAGGAATAATGGATAATAGTAAATAGACCGCTAGATTTTTTTAAGTATGTCAAAAATATTCAAGTTAAGGAAAAAGTAAGCATATCAATCATTTTCATGGTTACACAGCGATTTTGGTTTCATAATAACCACCTAAGAGCACAGAAATTAGTCACTTGATTTGTGGCAATTTGCATGATCTGGGTATCTAAATGCACACATAAAATATAATGATACGAAAAATTTACAATTACTTTTTTCATTTCTCGCATGGAAACTGTGGTAATTTCTTTAATAAAGTTTTCCATTGAATCTTTTGAAAGTTATTTATGTAACTGACAGCCATTAAGGTCGAATAAACTTGCTCTAAAGTTTTAGACAATATATTGCCCTACTGTTATTACTTTATGTTAAATTAACTTTTTTTTCATCATTTTTTAATACGTCTCACATATCTGATCATGTACTATTCTCCCCTTTAACAAGTCTGGTAATGTCCCATTGTGGTGCTGTCTGTTCCCTCGCGTCTTTTGAACGTTTGTTTCCAGGTTCAAAACTCGGCGACTCCTGTATTATTTCATTGTTAACATTTTAAATCTCTTTCTTTTAAACTCTTTTTTTTCTTTCTTGATTCCTTTACTTTATTAATTTTTAAATTAATTTGTACTAATAAGAGCCTAATTAAAGACTTTTAAATTTGCTGAACATTACTTAATCACAATTGTTACTTAATTACTGGAGATAAAATCCTTGACCATGGAGCTCCAACAAACTTAAATTCCTTAATCTTTGAATAGATTGAAAATATTTTGTATTGTTGAAATTTTAATGTATATAAGTTTCATAAACATTTCTCAATGTGTACACGGGGGTTTGTTACCGACACACCGCAGGAAATTTTATTAATGAGTTATAACTTAACCTCATATAAACCAAGCGTTAAACGTTACAGATATTATAAACTTTCACAGCATTAATAAGGGACTGTTTTTCGGCCCTTTTTAATTTCAAATACCAAAAATTATCCAACTACGTGTAAAATTATTCGTAAAATACACAGGCATTGCATTCACATTTGTTTACATTTATTTGATGCAGTCTACTTTTACAGCATAATACATCAATTTGAAACTGAAGGGATTATTAGAAATGCGTATGGAACATCTGAAACTTACAAAGCACATTCAATTTTAGATATCCAGAAAATACAATTTAAAACACATAAAGAATTTTAAATTAAAACTGGGTAACTAATATAGAAAGCAACGCAACAGAACTGTCCATTTTTAACAGTTGCAAAGTTCTACATTTTAAGGTACGATTACGTTACTCAATAACGGTCCTACGGAAAGCAAAATTTCATCATCGTCGTGAGTTGTAATTTTGGCAGAGCGCCAAACCCAGTAGCAGCAAACAGCTAAACAGAAAAGTACCAAAATGCGTCAAAAAAGAGGCAAGGAACAATGAGTAATCCTACGTTAATAATCCGCGGTAGTTTCGTTAGGAGAGACCACCTGAAATATATATATATATATATATATATATATATAGATAGATAGATAGATAAATATGTACTTACGTATGATCATATTATTTTCCACTAAGCGAATATACGTAGCTATAAGTTTTAAAAATTCCTTCTGTAAAAAGATCCACTTAAAAACTGCACTCTTAATCAATCACACGAGGCTCTTAATATATTCATAGCACAGTTAGATAGTGTAAACAAACCTGTCTGGATAGCGGGATGTTTCTAGATATCGATTCCCAAGGTGACTTAGTTATTTTAGAGGCCAAATAAGCTATGAATGCGACATTGTAGCAGAGTTTATCGATGTAGGAGAAAATTGCATAGTTACTTTATGCGATCTATTTTTTTATTGATTTATGCATGTTTAAAATAAGCATAAATCATTCAGTAAAGATGAATAACCTCCCTTTTCAAACAGCGAAAATGAAGTTAATGAGCAATTTTATTAAGGATGTTGTATTTCTTCATATCATAGGGAAGCTCAAGTGGTCAAGACATTGGTTTCATTGAGTAGCTATTCATGTTCATTTCCCTCCCTTTATAGACGGCCAATTTAGTGATCATTACTTTCTACCTAACGAAAACAATTGGTGTACGAAGCATTTATAAGGAAAATGACAATAAAGCTGTTCTAAAAATACATTTATGATGCTAATAACATGCATCATTGATTTAAAAAGTCAGATCCAGAGGAAGCATAACGATAGCGTGTAGGCCTTCGGTACTCAGGATGCTCGGATCGAATTCCGACAAACGCCGTTAAATACCTTCGTGTCTAGCCCAATATGGGCACGTCAAATCCGTAGGCCGGAAAGTACTTCTTTGAGGTTAGTGTATTGGGAAGGTACTATCCCACCCAGATGTCACCCCTGGGGGGGGGGGGGGGGGAGGGGATTGTTCAAAATTGAGGTAGCACCTGGCTAAGTCAGACTCCGACCCTTGTGGCGTAATTATGAACTGGAGCCTCAACCCGTAAGATTGTTTGGACCATATTTGGACTATATTTTTTCAACTCATGTTGGGCATTGTAATTTTGTTTATTGCATATTGAAAGTCATCGTTGATTATTATACCTCTGCATTGATACAGATAATTATTTTCCGCTGGTGATTTGCAGGCATAGAAAATACTGCACCTTCTATCATTTATCTCATTAACATTTTAAATATCTCCAATGCATATTTCTCACCCTACACTGCTTAATGGTTCGACCTTGTCCTATCAAGAGGTCTGATACAAAAAGTTCTCGAATTCGTCTTTATATATTCTGGCTTTAAAACTTACTAAAGGACTTGAAAATCCTGTAACACACACCAGATTGACAACTGAACGTTGTTATCAACAGATAAATCTTGTTTAAATAGACTTTGCGGACGCTCCAACCTATGCGCTTTGTAATCAGGTCATTTTGCCTGAATCGCACTTACTTAATTGCACATCTATTGTAGAAGATAGAGAATTGCTTAACGCTTCATATTAATGTTTGCATGCTAGACTGTATTGAAATGCTAGACACCAGATTCCACATACGCCTCTTGTGGGTGTAGGATAAAAAACGTAACGCACACAGCATGTGTTTAGAGGATTACAATGCCAATAACAGCATTTTTTGTCAAAGTCCCTACGTGTGCTCTTCTGTGTAACTGCACTTTCAGTCTGGTTACCATGGAATTAAAGATTTTAAGATATCCTATGTGAAAGAAATCAAGCTAAAATTCCTATCAAGTTATCTCTATGCTTTTTCTATTATCCCCAATGTTCTGTTTTATTACAGTGTCTTCAGACATTGGGGTTTAGAGCAAAATTTCTAAAAATACTTTCACTCGAAACAAAATTATTGTAAAAATTTATTATTTTTATCCTCAAAAGTTACAAAAAATTTACAAATAAAAATCTTCTTAATTTCCTGAAGACAAGTTGCTATAAAATCTTCTATGAAGCCCAAATGTGAAAAAAAAAATTATGCAAGTACAGATTGCTTAGGTAGATGTATATGAAAAACAGATATTACAGTTTAAAACTTTTTTTTAAACAAAATTTCTTATTCCTTCGAAATCTCAATCTTAAAATGTCCCATTTCATCCTTGTCTTAATCTTTCAAAAAAAAAAAAAATCACGAAATAAATAATACTGAGGTTTCTTGAACTCTTCTATTTAATAATCTGTAATAAACCAATAATATAAATAAATTTGATGCTAGAAAACCATGATGGAAGGAAATGCCCTTAAGAAACTAAATGACTGGTTATTGCCGCTGTGGGGATGAAATTCCTGACCGGATTTCTCTATGAATAATTTATACGAATCATTTAACAGCTGTAGGAAATGCCATTAAAACAAAAGCTGTGCGCATCTACATAATATACTTAACGGCAGAGGAAGAATTTTTATCTTTTTACAAAACTTTCTGAAATGTTGGGTAATTTTTTAAAATTAGTGTATTTGATAAAATAATAAAAACATTTTTTTTAATTTATCATTTGTTTTTTATCTATTAACAGCACATAAGCTTCTCAAAACTAAAATATCGAAAACTTTCAGCGTGAAATACAGTTTTTTTACGATATTGTCTTTTCCTTAAAAAAAATCAGAATTGTAGTGGAAATAAATAATTTTAAAATAGCTAGGGTGATGGCAGAAGACAGGGTGACATTATGAGACACCAAGATTCGGTCAAAAATTTCTAGGCATGAAAAATAACGTTGAGATAAAGTGCTGACGCTAAAATAGATAAACCATATATTAAGAACATCAAAACAAGAAAGGTCGTGATAAAACACATTTTATAACGGGGTTAGTTTCAAAAGAATATTAGTCTTCGCGAAGTTCAGGCTAAGCCATAATGAGTGAGACATTTATCAAATGACATGTCATTACTCTCACATGTTTTACTTTGAAAAATATCGGCTGTTTTCCACCCCCAAACTGTATTGGAAAGACGTAATAAACTATTAACCATGTTTTTACTTCCTCCGATGCTGGAAAAACCATTTTTAAACAAGACGGTTTCAAAAATCGTTGTTGACATTCAAAACAGATTTCCTGATGTTTATTTTTTATTCTTAAAACATGCTTATTAATGTGTATAAATAGAATTTAACTAAATCCAACATCCCTTAAAGAACATCTAAAAAGAATATTAAAATTATAATAATTTTGCCAAAAACTTTCATCTCCACTTTTGCATAATTTCTACTTGAATAACATACAGCTGAAAAAGAATATACTGAAGTTATAGTTTGAATTTTTCTTCAATCTTGTTCCATATTCCTCGTCTATATTACTTTTGATAAAGATGATCCTCTAGTCAAAGTATAAAAGACAAGCTTATGGAATTTGCATTGAAACAATAACTATTAGGTGTGACTCACCGGTAGATTTCATATACAGGGTTATCGAAAATGGTTGGACACATTTCTATATAATCATATTTAATGAAATAATTACAATACAAACAATTATTTCGTTGTGTAATGTACAGAATTTGATAGAAATTTACCTTAATAAGTTTCAATATGAGCACCGTTGGGTGCTCTACACATATCACGTCGATAATCAATCTCTAACCAGGTGTTACGGAGCATGTTTGGCGTCACTGTGGCAATTGTATCTTCAATTCTCTCCCGTAAATGTGTTGAGTCCCGTACCTTAACGCGGTAAACAATGTTCTTGACGTAACCCCAGATTTGAACTCCGATAATCAGAACAGGCATTGAGCTTTCTCCTGAATGGTCGACATTGCACTGACGGAAACCCGAACGAAGACCTCTTCCTCCTTACATCGCTTCTGCACAATGTTTATATCACGGTTGCGTACCAGTTACATATTGAAATCTTCTACACTTACCAAGTTTTTTGAAACGAATATTATTGCGTTTGCTCAATTTCTTTTAGAATTATGAGCTTTCGAAATTTGTCCAACCTTTTTCAATTAAAAACGTAACAGAAGACTTGAATGGTGTATGATCAAAACTAGAAATATCCATTTTTCTTAAAATTCCATTAAGTTTACTTTCTTTCAGTATTTCAATCAATTAAAAACGACAATTTTGGGGAAGTTGCCTACTAATTAAAAGAGATGTGAAAATTCTTCTAAAGATAAAATTTATATCTTCAAAAATGCATAAAATAGAGTTCTTTCCCATTTACCGAAAAAAAACGTCTTATGGAGATTGCTAGTTTTGATCATAACACTCAAGTATTCTGGTCCGTTTTGAAGAACGCAATTAAAACATTCAGGCTTAAAAATATCTGCTATTCTTTCACATTATCTTCAAGCAACGTCTTTACCATACCGTAAATATCAGGTATACGGTAAACCATCAAATCTCCGACAGCGGTGCGGCTGGAGAAAGACCTTGAAAGAACTGGACCATCGATCACTGACGATAATCCTTAAGCGAGATAGACGTGCAAAACTTCCTCAAATTGCTGCGGATTTTTATGCTGGGGCATCAACAAGTGTCAGCGTGCAAACTGTTCAACTGACCGTCATTCATATGGGCTTTCGGAGCTTCAGGCCCATTCTTGTACCGTTGTTGACTTCACGGCACAAAGCTTTGCGGATGGATGTGTAAGGGACAACCTCATGATTCTATGAACCGTACATGTACACTTGAAATTGTTCAATCTGGTGGAGCCTTTGTGATGGTATAAGGCTCATGCTGTTGGCGTGATATGGGGCCCCTCATAAGTTTAAAGACAACTTTTACAGCTGACGGGTACATAGGCCTCCTGTCCGATCATCTACACGCATGCATGTCCATTGTGCTTTCCGACGGACTTGGACAATTCTAGCAGGACAATGCGACACCCCTCATTTCCAGAGCTGTTACCGAGTGATCCAGAATCCCTCTTCTGACTTTAAACACTTCCATTGTCCACCTAAATCCCCAGACGTTAACATTGTTGAACATATCTGGGATGGCTTGTAACTTGCTGTTCAGAAGATATCGCCATCCCCTCGTAATCTTATCGATTTCTGGACTGACCTGGAAGATTCATGGTGGGAATTGCTTCCAGGATATCTTAAAACATTAGTCGAGTCCATGCTACGTCATGTTCCGGCATTTCTGCGTGACCGTGAGGTTCCTACTCTATATTAGGCAGGTGTACCAGTTTTGGGGAACTCTTCAGTATGTATATATATATATGACGAGCCTTACTATTGCCGGCTCGAAGCATGCTCTTAATATCGTAAATTCCTCTTAAACTCCCTAATACATATTAATAATATTGCAGTCAGTAAACATAGACCGTGGTAAATGATTACAAATTAATTCCATCCAATAAATTTATTCCAATTATTAAGTTAAATACCCTCGAATTCAATTCGCGCATAATTTAGTTTTCCAAGCAATCATCTCAACCTCGTGACGCGTGACCGTTCAATCCAAATGCTAATCCCCTTATGCCGAAATTCTATTGATACCGAAGCCATCTAAACTTATCGCGCACGCTCATTGACGACTGCCGAATGTCCGAGGAGCATCTTTTGCTGACTTTACAAATAATTCTTCGTGCGAAATCTAGTCTGAACTCCAAAACAACTCCCCACGAAATGAATGCCTGTGATTCTCTTTCTTGATTCTCCCCAAGGCCATCCCACTCTATTAATAACTCCTATAGTCTATGCATTCGTAGACGCGTGTAATCTGATTGACTCTGAAATATCAGGGCTTTTAACGTTAGAAATTAGTTATTTCGAAGCCTCCTGTAAATTCTCAGTTAATGCTTAACAACTTCCCCCCGTCCCCTTGAAGGCACGCACACAAGGAGTAGCTAATTCCCTGTCGCAAGTCTTCAGACGAGAAAAACACTAAAATTAATTTCCAAATCCCAAATGACTATCAACCGAAAAAGAATGCTGAATAGGGACGTCTCCCCACACAACAAAATTAAATTAAAACTTAAATAAATGAAAATTAACCTAACCTAAATTTGTCTCTCTTACACCTAGCCAGATTGAATCGAGGGCATGGGTACATATTACGTAAGTCTCCATTCGAGACATAGTTTACATAATAACTTGAGTTTAGAACAATGACACCATTACATATCAAAACCAAAATATTAATTATAAAAAGAACATTATCTCAAAATATCAGTAAAAAAAATCATTAAAATATCAATATAGAAAAATGTAAAACAATTTTAAAAACACATGATTTAAAAAGATATTAAATGTTTAAGTAGGAGTATTATATGAAGAATATAATTGATAAACTAAAGTCTATGACTGAAAAGTCTGCACCTAGAGTCTCCAGTTCTTGAGTGGCAATCATTCAGTCCACAATATTTGTGACACTTAGTCACCTCAAAAATCTTATTCAATATTTTATATTCTTCTAAAACAATTCCTCTCTAGCGATTCAAACACTGTAAACAAAATAAAAACAGTCATAAAAACAACATTACACTTCTTCTTCTTTCTCATTGTGATGTACGTTTAATGAATGTGAGCTCTATAATTTGAGAAAGCATGTTTACACACTCATGCCTTATTCAAAATTTTAAAATTTTACTTCAATCAATAAAGTATGTGGACTTATTCATATTTTATTCAACCTTACTAACATCACTATATCCTTATCAAAATTAGAATAATTATAAACATCATTTTTATTTCAGTGCAGAGATAGGTAATTATTTTCCCATGGGTTGATCAGAAGATTATACAATATCAACAAAATTTGTTTTAACACAATAAAATACTTAGCATCAGAGGCCCTCCTCATTAATTTGTCGACAACCAAAAATATACACTATAAAAACACTTAACACAATATTTATCAAAAAATGTATAGCAATCAAAAAGGATACCAAACTTACGTTAAGACTCAAAATATAAACACACTTATAAAATTGTAAGATCAATGTAAATCGAAATATTTTCAAGCATTTAAATTTCAAAATTTTGGTTAATTTTTCTGTAAACATTATAAAATCTTTCATACTCAAAAATCTTTTCAAAACCAATAAAACATTACACATAAATATCAAATTTTATTCAGCAGTCTAAAACTCAACTGAAAATAAAAATGTTAACAAACCAATGGGAAGTGTCAGAAAAGTTAATTGCCCAAACCTCCAAATTATACTAAAGTAAACCCATTCTTCAGTGAACAGGGGTGGGTAACATCAGTTTAAAATTTGTGGGTTGTAGCTCCCAAAATTACTGAAGTTATTTTAATTTCAATGTCACCTCCAAAACATTCTTTTTCAATTAAACATGGCAATACAAAAACAACAATCTAAGATTTACTTTAAAACAATTTATAAATCATAAACACTGCTTACCCCAATGCAGATAATCCCCACAAACAAAAAAAATTAAATTTCTTAATTAAACGTTTCCAATATACACATTTTTTTTTCTCCATTCTTCAATTTACCGTTCTCTGGTGACTTCCTTCGCTGATCCAAATTTTCTCCATGACGAAACAACACAGATCTTGAAATGTAAACTCTGACGTAATAATTGTAACAACACAGATCTTGAATTTGAAACTGAAGACGTATAATAGAAGCAGCACATACGTCTGGAAAAAACATCATCGGGAAAAACTGTAGTGGATGTCCGCGATGAAAAAGATGAATCACAAATTTACCGGAGAAAACACAAAAAATCTTGACGAATCTAAACACGTCTGGAACCACATCCTAATTTTTGTAGATGACAAATTTGCAGGATATAAATACACAACCGCATCACCGGTGGTCTAGAACTCACAGAAGACGGTGACAGGCAAATCTCTGTACATCCAAAAACCCGATGTTAGCGTCGCAACCTTCCACTCACTAGCATCGGCACACGAAAAAATTCTCGGCGTCATCAAAACGACAAATAATCCTCTTCGTATTTTTTTTCTTTCTCCTCCACTGATCAACGCAATCACGAGGAAGAGATGAAAACTTGGACAAATTTACAATATAATTCTTTTAACTAATTTTAAAAACGCTCTGGGGTTAATTTTCTTTCCCTAGCGCAAAAATTTCTGGATCCTGCTCTTGACGATCCAATCTATTGTTGGCTCGAAGCGTGCTCTTAATATCGTAAATTCTTCTTAAACTCCCTAATACATATTAATAATATTGCAGTCAGTAAACATAGGCCGTGGTAAATGATTACAAATTAATTCCATCCCATAAATTTATTCCAATTATTAAGTTAAATACCCTCAAATTCAATCCGCCCATAATTTAGTCCTCCAAGCAATCATCTCAACCTCGTGACGCTTGACCGTTCAATCCAAATGCTAATCCCCTTCTGCTGAAATTCTATTGTTCCCCAAGGCGTCTAAACTTATCGCGCATGCTCATTGACGACTGCCAAATGTCCGAGAAGCATCTTTTGCTGACTTTACAAATAATTTTTAGTGCGAAACCTAGTCAGAACTCAAAAACAACTCCCCACGAAATGAATGCCTGAGATTCTCTTTCTTGATTCTCCCCAAGGCCATCCCAATCTATTAATAACTCCTATAGTCTATGCATCCGTAGATGCGTGTAATCTGATTGACTCTGAAATATCATGGATTTAACGTTAGAAATTATTTATTTCGATTCCCCTTGTAAATTCTCAGTTAATGCTTAACATATATATATATATATATATATATATATATATATATATATATATATATATATATATATATATATATATATACCCAACAAACACAGAGGCATCGGGCCGGGGTCGGAAGATTCCGGCCAGCCGATTTCACCACTGCCGGGCCGGCGCATTAGGTCAGTATCGTTTCCGTCACGGCTGTGTCCTCTCGCCCGCGACTACCCCGTCGACTTCTGGGCCGCTTCCGGTAGGAATCGAGCCATCGTTCATCCGACTGCGAACCGTTAGGCAGCCGCGATTAAGCCATCGATGCGGACAGATAGCCGGAACGTAACCGGAGGTTGACGGGCCGGTTACGGGAGCAATAATTGGTGTCGACATACCGTCATCTACCCATCCCGTAAACTGCAATGTGCCGTAGGTCCGGGCATCATGCCAGCATTCTACCAGAATCGGACCGCCGGCATTTTTTTAAAGTTTTGCGTAGGACCCTTTCGTTTATATGCTTATTTTTATTTAATACATTGACGAATAACCTCTGATATCAACCCTTTCACTTTTATTATTTTTTTTTGCCTTCATATTTCTAGTATTCTTGCCAGTTTTGCCTTATGTATTTTTAGGTATTACCAAATACTGATCTTTGTTATTACCTAAAAATTTTCATTTGAATCACAAGTTTACTTGTTAGAACAAAACCTCCTTTTGTATTAAGATACATTTACCCAAATTTGAAAGTTAAGATAACATTAATACCAACCATTAAAGCTAAATCATCTTTCCATTCGATCTAAGGTTCCCGTTTGTTTGTTTTTTTTAACTTAGAATGAGATTATAGTATGTAAAACAGTACTACTTTAATAATTAACCCAAAAAATTTGTACTTCCCCAGTATAAAATTTATTAACATAATTTGATAAATTTATAAACAAATTTGATACCTTCATTTTCAAAACTTGACTAATGTGTAGTGTGTATGATGAAACCCATCTTTGTGAGCTCATGAAAACTTGCTCAGAATTTATTTAAATTATTTTTTGGTGTAGAGTTAATAAATGCTCTATAGATAAGAAAATTATTTTTTGCATAGTTTTGTGAATTAAAGAGTAATTCATTAAATTCTTATAAGTCATTTTTAAAAAATATTTTCTTTTATATTATATTGGACATTCAATATCCAACACTTGATAGTACTATTTTTGAGAAATATTTCTATGATAGTAATATTTCTACAGAGTAATAGTTTCTACAGAGTTGATAGTAATATTTCTATTATACAAAACAGTACTATGATAGTAATATTTCTCAAAAATAGTACTATCAAGTGTTGGATATTGAATGTCCAATATAATATAAAAGAAAATATTTTTTAAAAATGACTTATAAGAATTTAATGAATTACTCTTTAATTCATAAAACTATGCAAAACAAAAGATAATTATAGAAACACATGTTTTTAAATACAGAAAAGAGCTGGTTTAAAGTAAAAAATAGTTTATTTAGAAAGTACATAGCACATTTACACAATTTGTTCTACGAAACAGGATCCTTTCGCTGTGCCTCTGGCTCCATCTTTACAGCATCTAGGGAAAAAAAAGAAAGAGAAAATCAGTTCATAAATTTATGTGAAAGGAAAATGACTCCCATCCCCTGATATAATTTATGAAACAAAAGAAGCATTTATTTAAATTATTTTTTGATGTAGAGTTAGTAAATGCTCTGCAGATAAGAAAATTATTTTTTGCATAGTTTTGTACATTAAAGGGTAATTTATTGTTGTAAAAATAGTTGATTGTTGAAAGTAGTTGAAAAAATTCATTGTTGATAAAGTAGAATTAAATAAATCCAATTAGGAAATATAAATTCTGAGACAGGGGTTTAAAAAAACTTGATATAAAACAGCACCCAACACATGAGTGCAGTTTTAAATCTGTTGTCATTTTATTGATAACTACTTCCAAGAAGTAAATTCCTACCACATTTTTTTGTAAAACCAATTACATACTGTGAAAACTACATCATGTAATAAATATTTACTTGATTAAATAAATATACTAATAGAAAATAGTTATAAAATATTTTTTAAAGAGAATTCCCCTTTTCACTAAATTTCTCTCTGTACAGTAGAAAATCCAACCATGTCGATTAATTTGTTATTATAGATATAAATAAAATAGAGTAGATTGCCTTGATAAGAGTACAATAATAAGTTTTTAATGTTGAGCATAATTTCAGCTCAACACTGAAAGCTGAATCAGAGACTTGTCTAGAATGACACCAAAATTTCCTCTTCACTATTGACAATAATGCTGTTGAAAGTAGAGAAACACAAGAATAAAGATTGAATGCTAAGTAAAACATTAGCATACAAAATCTTAAATTTCTAAATTTGATTACAACATGCCATAGAGAGCATTAATACAGATGCTGGGTCAGATTTAGAAATTTAAGATGCTAACATTTTATTTAGTATTCAATCTTCATTCTTGTGTTTCTTTACTTTCAATGTGAGAGTGATTCTCGATAGTGAAGAGAAAATTTTGTTGTCATTCTAAACAAGTCAGCTTTCAATTATTGTACTCTATCAAGGCATTCTAATCTATTTTATTTATATCTGTAATAACTAATCATTTAATTAACAGGATTGAATGTCTTACTGTACTCAGAAATTTAGTGAAAAGGGTGAATACTCTTTAACAACTAATCTATTACTATAATAATGAATAAAGTAAACATTTATTATATGATGTAGCTTTCACAGTAATTGGTTTTACAAAAAATGTGGTAGAAAGTACTCTGGGATAAAACTTCTGCATAGTAATTTAATAGAGCATATCTTTTGTTACTTAATTGTCAAATTATGGTGGAGATCTGTGTATAAAATATTTTTTATTTGCGAGCAGCTGTTATTAGGGATAACCACAGTAAGAAATTATTCAAAATATACTATTTAGATTCAGTAATTACTAAACAATTGTTATGATATATTGTTTGATTAGTCTAGGTTAATTTGAAAAATGAGGTGGGTAATATTGACTAGCTGTCAATGTTGAGTGAAATGGCATAGATTATATTATAAAGCGTGAAGAAACACTTAGACTTTTTGAACCAAGCTTCTAACCCAAATTTAAAATTTTTTTTAAATATTTTGCTAATGAGAGTATTTTTCACAGATCTTAACAATGGAATAGAAAACCCGTATAGTCAACAAATTCATGGATAAACGATTCAGTTCTAAAAGCAAAAAGCCTGGTTTCTGTATACTGTTGTAACATGATTATTATAAAAGTATACAGAAACCAGGCCTTTTGCTTTTAGGGCTGCATCTTTTATCCATGACTTAGTTGACAATACAGGTGTTATGTTCCATTCTTTAGATCCATGAAAATATTTTCAATTTTAAAAGTTTTATTAAATTTTTTTAAAAATTCTGGTTAGAAGTTCGGTTTGAAATGTTAAAAGTATTGTATTGCACTTTGTAAAATAATCTATGCTACTGCACTCAACATTGACAGCCAGTCAATCTTTGTATGCTTGCATCATTTTTCAACTTAAGTTAGATAAACCAAATAATACACCATAAAAAAAAAACCTACACACTTGCAAACATAACCTTATTATAGTCAACAATTGTTTAATAATTAACTGAACCTAAATAATATATTTTGGAATATTTTTTTACTGCCCTTATCCTTACACTTTATAATAACAGCTGCTCACAAAAATATATTTTATGTGACAGATCTCCACCAAAATTTGACAATGAAATAATAAAAAAATTAAATACTAGGCAGAAGTTAGTATTCCAAATGACATTCAACTACCTATTAGCTCATCAACGAATGATCTAATACATCTATAAGCATTATTATTATTATTATTACTTCTGTAAGGAATTATGAATGAACCCCTAACTACTTCTCATGAAATTCTGATAATTAAATTTAAAATTTTTTAACATTAACTATCAAGAGTAAAATAACCCTTGGCATTTTATATCTTTATAATATAAAAATATAAAAATTTTTTTGGTAAGCAGTTATGATAAAAGACTTTCACAAGAGTCATGGTTAACTGAAGTCCCTGAACTGCACTTTCGGACATACCTAATACTTTAATAACAGGCTTGCCAGTTAAAAATATAATGAATAAAGGAAATCAATATCAATCCACAAATTACTGCAACCAAAGTTTATGAGAATGTTCGGATTAGCATATATAATATACAAAGATAAATTTGAAAATTTGAGTTGTTTATTAATTAAGAATTATGTAATAAAAATATTTTTTATGGTTTTTCATAGAAAAATTCAAATTTAAGTACAAAAAATAAATTTAAAAAAAATATATTCACAACCTTGTGATTTTGCCCACAAGTTCACTGCTGAAAAAAAAAGGATATCTACAGAATAAAAAAAAATGGGTTCAGTGAGGTTAAAATCAACTTACAGATTATGAATCGAGCACACTGCCAAGTGAGTTGTGGAATCTTTTCATGGAAATCACAATGAGGTGAAGATGGATTCCAGTTTTAGAATTCTGTAAAGAAACCAATATTTTCTTATAATGCCATAATAAAAATTAGAGTCATTTGTGATACCAAGAAGCATTGAAAAGCAGAGTTCATTATAAATTTGCTTATCAGTGAAATAAAAAAGGTCGATCCTTAAAATTTGAAATATTATGATTTTTTGAAATTGAGTAACAATAGAATTGATGTTTGAGTAGTATTCAAAAAGTTATACAATGAGAAAAATAAATGTAATATAAATAAAAGAAGAAAAAAATGTAGCATCGAATTTTTGTTATGGATCATATTGTTAAAAACTATGTTAGGGCTAAAGACATAATCGGTATTTTCAGTTTCACAGTTTGAAAAAAACGGGAAAAAACCAACTTTCTTAAAAGTTTTCTACAATTTTCTGATTTAACCGAACTTCTATTAACGTTTTAATTTATTTCAAGTTAAGTTGGGGGGGGGGGCGTCTATGGTTTGGGCCAGTAAGTTCTTATTTATTTTACACAACATGACAACTAAATACTCTCTAAAAGTCTTGAAAACAAATAGCTTATAAATAAGTTATTGAGGACATTCTCAAATTTTTAATGACACACACAGAATGCAAAAGTTTACCTAAAGTTTTAATAAAAATCTAGCACACATGATGTTATCTAAATAAAGGTTCTCCTCGTCAGATTATACAAGATTTTAAAGTTGAAACTGACAAATTAAATTATATAAATGCATGATGACCAGCAATTTAATAACTTAGGAATGAAAAATATAATAACTTTCTGCATATATTTATATACATATGATTATGCAATACTAAAAAATAAAAACAACTATAAACATTAATATTCAGATGTATGCTGATAAGTGCATGACTTTTTTTCCAGTTGCTTCTTTTCTGCACTCATACAGACTGCATGATTGAGCATAAATCAGAATTATATAGTATGTTGTGTTAAAAATATGCATATCAGATATCTGATCTATAAGTATAAAATCAATAAACTTCTGTTAGAATTTTTAAAAATTATAGCATGAAGTTGAACATATGCAAAAGAAGTTTAGAAGTAAAAATTTTGAAGAAAAATATTAACTTTCTTTTTTATATAATTTCCTGCTCTGGTTGACTGGAGGTTGGGAAAGGAACGAAGTCTGTATGCTTAAAGAGAATACTTTGATAGACATAATTATTCTAAACATTCAAATATTTACTATATAATATACTACAAAATATCATTGATTCAGAACTATAATGAAAGGCTTTTTTTTTGATTAATAATAAAGTCAGTTGTTCAGTCAAGAAGTCAATTATTGTATTTGGATGATCAGAAATTTTATGTCGTAGAACATGAAGCAATTCAATTACCACATTTAATACATTTTCACCATCACTCATTACTGTTTTCATTTAATCCAAATTCTTTTAAAATGCTTAACATATTATTTATCTTATTTGTTTTGCAAGGAAATTTATAATTATTAAATTTTGAAATCTTACAATTCTTAACAAATGCCACAATATTAAGTTTTAGAATAGCACGTTACCTTTTGATGCTTTCCACAATCCTTTAAGCCAGGCTGATGTTTTGTTGATCTTATCTACGAAGTTAAATACAAACAAAAAGATATTTACTTTACTACAAAATAAAATTACATATTTCATTTAAATACAAAAGAATTTGCATAAATGTATATCTAAATTAAACAGTGTTAGAATGAAGTTTCTGGAATTTGTATAACATTCAATTACATTAATTTAACTTTTATATCCTTTACTAACTGTAGGCAAGACATTTAAGATCAACTCAGTTAATCCTACCCATTCTTTTACATCAATATATGCATTAAATTTGAAACGTTGAAAATTAAAAACAATAATTTATTTTAAATAACTGCAATTAGTTTAATCACAAATCTCTAAACAATAAACAATGTTACTTACTCTTAAGCTGGAGGTAACTTCTTTTAAGAGGCACCCATTATGAGTGAAGCTACCCTAACTACGTCACGCTTTAAAGTGGCAACCCGTGCAAAAGCGTTGTTCTCTACGTCGTTCATTGGTCCACGTAGCTGCCATTCATCCGAAGTCCTGCCTTTCTTCCCCGATCTTTCAAAATGGCGGCGAATTTAAACCAAATATCAAATTCGATAGCTGAAGCATTTTTTTCTGTTTTCATAAGCTTCTGAGAAGCTAAAAACACAGACGACGACCCCCCTTTTTTATATCAAACCACTGAGCTACTCTTACAATGTCAAAATTTTTGTTAGTTTGTAATTATAAGAAATCTTAGTCATATGAACAGTATTTACAGTTTAAAGAATTCAAATCATAATGAAATACATCTCATTTTCATCATATTAATTTTACAGTAGCATATTCTTATACACATTGGAATGAAAGAAAAACAATGTTTAATTAACGGACCATAGTTAAAACAAACAAATCACAGCTATTTAGTTCTTGTATATTTTTCAAGTTTATTCTGTTTCTAGTTTATATTGTCGTTTTCAAGTTTATATTGTTGTTTTGTTTTGTTTTGGTTCCTTATCCTTTGTAGTACACAAAAACATTCATGTTTTTCAAAAGTCCATAGTAATCACACATGGTTTCCATCACTTGTTTCACTGACACATTGAATTTTTTTTCTTTTTGTTTCAAATTTTGGTATTAATGTAATTTTGTTTTTATCAATGCATGTCTCGCAGAAGTGCCCCGAACGGACAACGATGACTCGCTAACTAATTTAACAATCCCTTCTACTGCTTCAGTGTGACATGGAAAATTATTGAAGTCAATACGTTGACTCTCGTGATAGGTTCCTTTATAAACTGCTTTAGTTTTTCATCAGAAATGCCTCTTCATAGGAGATCCTGTTACTTTAACATCATTCCATTCAATCATATCAATAAAATCCTTGGCATCAAAGTTTATACGTTGAATTAAAAACTTTCCTTCATTTGCAGTCCTTGCTTTTAGAATCCTACGTAATCCAAGCTCTCTTACATAACTGCGATCATCTGATATCATACAAAGGAGGAATTTTCTGAAGCAGATTTTTGTCACTGGATAAGGTATAAAAGATGGCATAATAGCACTTTCAACGGCAACAACCAACACTTAAAAATTACTGTAATTGGATGTGATGGAACTGGCTTGAACACTGGATTGAATAATGGTGCGATTCCTTTATTGGAAAAGGAATTAAGAAGGCCACTGCAGTGGTTGATTTGTCTATTTCAAGTAAATGAACTGCCCCTACATCCTAATTAAAGGTCCAAATGAATTTGGAGGAGAAATACACTGCTGGCCACTGTAAATGCAACACCCTGAAGGAAACATGCAAATAACATGAAATTTACAGCATGCATTAGCGGAGGTGAGATATGCAAATGATTAGAATTTCAGCGCAGACGCACATCACGCGCGCCTGTGACGCCACTTCAAAGCGCTATTTAAGGCTTGGAGATTTCGACGATTTCAAGTTCGGAAATTGTGTTTTTCTTGTGGTTTTCTCTAAAAACGATCAATTATGCCTCGTCGAAAACAGCGATCATTTTTTGATCAAGTATCGAGTTCGACAGAGGAAGGATAGTGGCCTACCGAGATTGTGGATTATCTTTCAGGGAAATCGGTAGTCGTGTTGGACGAAACCAAACAACTGTAATGCGGATATGTGATCGTTGGATGCAGGAGGGTACGACGGACTGGCGTGTTCGATCGCATCCACCTCAGTGCACCACTTCACGTGATGACAGGCAAATTGTGCGCATGGCAGTGACGGATCGCTCAGTGACATATCGAACCATAGCACAGCACATGCAGTCTGTAACGCATCATCCAGTGTCTGTGCGTACCATTCGACGCCGTTTACAGCAGAGTGGTCTGTCCGCAAGACGTCCATTGCTTTGTCTACCCTTGACGCAGAAACACAGACATCTCCGCCGCCAATGGTGCGATGACAGAAGGATGTGGACGGCAGAATGGAATGAAATTGTCTTTACTGACGAGTCACGCTTCTGTCTGCAACACCACGATGGTCGCATTCGAGTCTGGAGACACCGTGAAGAGAGGATGCTGAACAGCTGCGTTATGCACCGCCACACTGGTCCTGCACCGGGTTTTATGGTATGGGGCGGTATTGGATATCACTCTCGCACACCTCTAGTACGCATTGCCGGTACTTTAAACAGCCAGCTCTACATCTCCGAGGTGTTGGAGCCAGTTGTCCTTCCTTACCTTCAGGGCTTGCCCACAGCCATATTTCAACAGGATAATGCGCGACCACACGTGGCACGCATTGTCCAACGGTTCTTTGTCAATCGCCAGATTGAATTGCTTCCCTGGCCGCCTCGCTCTCCGGATCTTTCGCCGATAGAAAACATGTGGTCCATGGTTGCTCTACGTTTGACCCAGATTCCATCCCCAGCTGCCACAGCAGATCAACTTTGGCAACGTGTGGAAGCTGCTTGGTCTGCTGTATCCCAAGAACTCATCCAAAGTATCTTTGAATCAATGCCGAGGCGTGTGGCAGCGGTGATCTCCAACAATGGCGGCTACTCTGGCTACTGATTTTGGCAGGAACCACACTTCACAGAAGTCTATAAATTTAATCATTTGATACTTGGTCAACATGTTATCTACAAAATAAATTTTGTTGTGATATCTCTTGTCTTTCTTGGTGTTGCAATTTGGGTGGCCAGCAGTGTAGGTAAACTACTAGAAAACTGCTATGAACTACCAGTCATCGAATTTGCACCTATTGAAAATGACATTCCGTTACTAGAAATTAAGGAAGATTTACGTGTGGACCTAAAATATTTGTTAGAAATGAGTAATGCAATCTGTGTTGGGAGGTGTTCTTCTGATTTGTCCATGAGAAAACCAGGAAAACTTTGTCATTCAAGATGGAATAGATTAGCAAACAGAATACTTCCCTTGTATGCGGGAACAGAATATCCTGCAAAAAATCTCCGAATACTGACTGAGTACATTTTGAAAGTTTATGCAGCTGTTTGGTTTAACCTAAAGCTGAAAGCATCTTGTATCCATGGATCAAAGCACCTGTGGAAACTTGCAAGCTATTCACGTTACCTCCATCAGACTCTTAAAAATTTAATTCACCCAGTTATTCAAAGAAATGCATACTTTGCTGCTTCTGAAAATCTCCTCCTTTGTATGATATCAGATGATCGCAGTCACATAAGAGAGCTTGGATTAAGTCTGATTCTAAACACAAAGGCTAAAATTGAAGGGGACATCAGAAAGTTTTTAAACCAACATATAAATTTAGATACCAAGTATTATACTGACATGATTGAATGGAATGATGTTAAAGTAACAGGACTTCTTATGAAGAGCCATATTTCTGATGACAAACTAAAGCCGTTTATAAAGAAAGCAAAAGAATCTGATCACGAGAGTCAACGTATTGACTTCAATAATTTTCCATGTCACACACAAACAGAAAGAAAGGATTGTTAAATTCTATACCGAGTTGTCCGTTCGTGACACTTCTGCAAGAGATGCATTGATAAAAACAAAAATACAATCTCAAAAGAAATTGCCAAAATTTCAAACAAAAAAACAATTCAATGTGTCAGTGAAATAAGCAATGGAAACCATGTGTGATTACTATGGACTTTTGAAAAACATAAATGTTTTTTTCAAAATAACGTTTTGCTTTTAAAGACATTAATCACTATTAATATTTTTCTAAATAAGTGAGATTTGTTTATTTTAACTAATGCCCGTTAATTAAAAATTGTTTTTCTTTCATTCAATTGTATATTATTAAGATATGCTACTGTAAAATTAATATGATGAAAATCGCGAAATTCTACAAAATCAGTTGTTCTGTAATGGCATTTAACAGTTAGAAATACTTAGAATTGTAAGTTTCCTGTAAAAATATCGTATTTTGAATATTTTATTTACAATATATATATGTATATATATTTATTATTTTAATATACTATAAAAGAAATAAAAAAATACAAATTTTATCACTTTTTCATAAAAATATCCATTTTGAAGCACTTTGCGGTACTTGAAAAGATTTTAGTAGAACAATAAAATTTTATTTTATATTCTTTATTCTAATCTCAAGAGGCAACTTTTGAAAACTATAGCATATTTAAATTTAAAAAAAAGTTTTTTCGTTCCACCCTAGCAAACATGCACGAAGATTATCTTGAAACCGCCAACATGCTCTGGTTTGTTATCGGTAATTCACACATTTTTCTTGAGTGGTTCGTAGCATGGGTGGTAGCGCTCTGGGTTTGTAACCTAGCGGTGGCGGATCGAGTCCCGCGGCTGGCATTTTTTTCCTCTCTTTCCCCTGCTTCAAGGCTGGCAAGCTGAAGTTCTTAGATTATTTCCTTCATGTTAATTAAAAAAATATATGTAATTAACATGTAGATGTTAGTCGACGGCAAAAAAAATTTTAAATGTCGTAAAAAAATATTAATACATAGGCTATTTATGGCAATATAACCTATAAGAAAAAATATTTTGTTTACAAATGTTAACATTTTTAAACTCTCTTGCAAACTCTCTCTGACTGCAGAAATTCCAGGAACATGCTATCTCTTTTCTATATCTTTTACTAACAATTCTTGCTACCAATGGTGTTAGACGAGCTCCACAAAATAAGAACTATTTTCAGAAGTAGAGGGCATAAATATGGAACCTCTCCCCACATTGCAGATCTACGTCTATATCCGTTTCAAAATCAAAATCATACCCGTCTGAAATATGTGCTTGAAAATTAACAACTGCAAATATATTTTGGTAGCTGAGGCACTTTCTTGTACATTTTAGGTACAATTATAATTTGGTTACATGCACTAAATAGCATTTTATTTTTGCAGTGCAGGTAAAAACAAAAAGAGAAGAGTTTGATTAAGAAAAATTATCTTTAATATTTACTAGGAAATTCATTGTGGAAGTTGCTACGTAAATGTGTGACATCCACCGCTAAAAATAAATGAGTAGTAAAATAAGATAGACACCACTAATTCCTCTCTTTTAAATAAAGAGTGGTGCAACAAGGCTCCATTTTTAAGTAGATATTTTTAAAATTTCTCCAGTAATAGATAAAAAATTAACAATGAAACTACTTTTTGATTACCTTACACTTCTCACATAATATAATCTTTACATACCAAGAATGTTATGTGAATTTTCCTCGTAAAAGAGGTTACACAGAAATAAGAGCTATTTCTCTGAAAACTATCTTTTGTTTAATCATCACCTTCCCTTTCAAATCCATAATTCTGATACAGATTTCTGCTACTTATGGCTACGAATCGGACGGCCGATTGAGGTACGATGGAGCCATGTCGGTATCGGCGCGGTTCATATCAACCCATCACAGGCCCTGAAACACGTAAACAGCAAAGCGTTCCCCTTCGAAGGTTCGTAAACAACCCGCGAACGGCCCAGAAAATTTCTCCCGTACTTGTCGTTCTACCGGCGCTTCCAGCACTGGCCCGATAAGCTGCCGTCAGTCCTGTGTTTGTTGGGTATATATATATATATATATATATATATATATACATATGTGTGTGTGTGTGTGTGTGAATGTGTGTGAGAGTGTGCATACGTGTGTTTGTGTCTAATTAGGCAAATCAGAAAGAGATGGAGAAGTCTGCCAATATTTCATTTTCAACGTTAAATTAACAGCGGTGTTTTTTGGAGACGCGGAACACAGTTTACTTTGAATGTGTTCTCAGCAAAATTGTCTCAGGAAATCCATTAAATACACTCTTGAGAAAACTGATAAAAACACTAAAGACTAAAAGATAAAAAAAAGTGGATCATTACGAAGCAACTTTTTATTACCAAAGGTTAAGGAATTAAGTGCAAAGTTATTATCATTAATTAAAAGTGAGAGCTTTTAAAACAACCATTACGTTATGACATTCGAATGAATTAAAACGCTAATTGAGTAAAGAGGTCAATTACTTTCGCTTAATGCAAACTGTATGCTTCTGAAAGCAGTTATTTTGACAAATAAGTGAATTCAGTTAAGCCTGTATTTATAACCACTAATTTATCTTAAATACTAATGTACTGCATGCGAAACGATGATGATTATTTAGAGGCAATTCAAGATAATCTGAAATTAGAGAGAGTCATGTCATTAAAAAGCTATGATAAAAGAAATAAATGATTTTAAACTATGTTTGTAATGGAAAATATTTACAATGACTTCTTTCTTGATTGTGAGATAACAACAGAGAATAGTTTATCTTCTATCAGAAAATTTATTCCTTTAGTGAAAGAAGCAATTATTTTTTAATTTAATGTACGCAGATATAATGAATATTAAGAGTACTCAAACATAAAAGTTAAATGAAAAATATGCTAAAGTTAGTTACATTTTATAAGGTACAGTCGAACCCTGTTATAATGAACCTGGTATATAACGAACTCACGGATATAACGAGCGAACATTTTGGTCCCACCGTTTTCCTATTGTACGTCATTTAATTAGTATTGTGTCAATTTAATGTAATCAATTTTAGTCGATTTAATTCATTGATGATCATTCTTAATAGATTGTATCATTTTTAATAGCTTATTATTGAATGTACATTGCAACTAATGTGGTATAGATTTTGTGAACTCTAGCATTTTTCTTGACGTTTCGGATTTAGCAAACCACTGGATAAAGCGAACAAAACCTTTGATCCCCTGAAGTTCGCTATAACGGGGTTCGACTGTATCAATTTTTTTCCAACCAAATTATTTATGTTCAAAGTATATATAAAAAATATAAGTTTTTATATTTTAGTAATTTGTATTATTTTTTATGCTTATTTTTTAAGATAGAAGTTATGCTCAAAGTAGATGAAATACTTTAAGTTAAACCACCATATTTAAATTAACAGACCATTTTAAAATCATAAAAGGCGTTCCTTAGTGTCGCATGACAAAGTTTTCACGGACTAGTGTTACAAGTAAACAACTTCTAAGATGACTTATGAGCCTCCATCTTTTTTTCAGTCTCGCCAAATCACACGCCTCACAATAACTTTGTGACTGTTTCAACTCCACTTTACGAAACATAGGTGTTAAAAATACCCTATTCTGCTACACAGCTGATTCCATTACCATTTTCTGCAACCTAACACGTTGCCTATGTACATGTAAAATTGGGATTCAAAGGACTAATAAACATTATCGGTTATATAAATCAAATTAAAGGTTGTCAAGCGGCCTATAATTTTAAATTTCACCTACTAATATGTTTTATTAATGGAATACATCGGTTTCTGTAAAAACAAGTCATATAAAAAAATACACAGAGAAAAAAATTCTCATCTATAAATGTCAGATTAAAATAGCATCTTTAGTTGGTCATAGTGGCAACAAAAGGTGTGATCCGTTAGATAGAATACATAGACCATTAAAACAACCGAACTGCTTAGCTGGAGTGAAAGCAGTGACTCAAAAAAGAAAATTCCCTGTCGTTAGCAAGACCAAGGAGAATTGACTCGAAGCAGCTGACCTTAATTGGAATATATTTATTTGTTGACCTGGCTTTCGAATTCGGTAGTGATACAAAATTGTAATTGCAGAAAATCAGTAACCCTAAGATTTGTGCGATAGGAAGGAAAATTCTGGGTTAAGGTTTATACATGATTCAACCTCGTAGGTCTTCAATCCAACTTTAGAGCTATACGGGTAGATAATGATAGATTATTAAATGCATTCAGTTAACTTGTAATTACATAGTGATATTTTCTCTCACTGCCATTAGTCTGGAGATTTTAATTTTATGTACGCAAGTAAATATGTAAATTGCCTCATGTACGAAAAGTCTTAACTACTGAAGTTAGTCTAGAAAATTGTATACCTGTATACTTTTTCTACCAGGTATTATTTTTTTGTATTTCATTCATTTTTTTATTTTTTACGAAGTACACTGGTGTAGGAAATTAAGATAATTTGCAGACTTGGTCGATTATCTCTAGAACTACTGTACCGATTTTAATGAAATTTGATATGTACATACATTGATACAATACAAAACGAATAACCATTCAATAATTGTAATACACACGCATTATCATGCGTAACACTCGTTGGAGTCAGAAGGTATGAAACAGCGGTTGCAGATTAAACAAAAAAATGGGATATTTCTTGGTGTTATTTTGCAGCAATCGGTTAATTTCAAATTGTAACAGTAAAAATGAGTAACCACCAACGTTTAGATGATGGAATGAGGTGGCGAATTGTGGGGAGGCTAGCAGCAGGACAATCTCAAGTCCAAATTTGTAGAGAGTTCAATATAATGCCCAGCGTCGTGTGTGACTTATGGAAACAGTTCCAGGATACCGGATCCATCGAGAGAAAGCCTGGGCAAGGTCGTCCAAGAGCCACGACGGCCAGAGAAGATCACCATTTGTCGATTATAGCTAGGCGTAACAGGAGTGCTACAGATTCTCAGCTGTCTCGTGACTTGTATGCAGCCACAGGAACCCGTGTATCAAGGGTGACTGTTTCCAAAATACTTCATGAGAGAGGGTTGTTTGCAAGCAGACCTGCTGTTTGAGTCCCGCTCACTTCTACGAACTGGAGAATCCGTTTATCATGGTGCAGAGAGCATAGAGATTGGAGTATGGATCAATGGGCGACCGTTCTCTTCACTGATGAGTCCCGGTTCAGTCTAAACACCGATTCTCGCCGTACGTTCATATGGAGAGAACCAGGGACCCGCTACCTACCCTCCAATGTCCGCGAAATCAACCATTATGGCGGAGGATATTTAATGGTCTGGGCAGGCATCATGTTGGATGACCGCCTCTCCATGTCTTTGAAAGAGGCTCTGTGACTGGTGTGAGGTATAGGGATGAGGTCTTGGAGCCCTGTGTTCGCCTTTTCAGGGGTGCAGTTGGCCCTGAGTTAATTTTAATGGACGATAACGCGAGGCCACATTGAACTCTTCTGGTCGACGAATTTCTAGAGAGTGAGGATATTCGCCGGATGGATTGACCAGCCAGATATCCAGACCTTAACTCTATAGAGTATGTCTGGGACGCTCTGGGAAGGGCAATTGCAATTCGCAACACCCCTCCGAGAACCATCCAGGGAATGAAAACAGCGTTGCTGAACGAGTGGGACCGATTGTCACAGGAAATGATAAACTGCCTTATTTCATGTATGAAATCACGCTGCGAGACTTGTATATCTGTAAAAGGGGACCATACCCCCTATTAACCCATCTATTAACCCCTTTTTTTGTTTATTCTGCAACCGCTGTTTAATACCTTCTGACTCCAACGAGTGTTACGCACGATCATGCATGTGTATTACAATTATTGAATGGTTATTTGTTTTGTATTGTAGCAATGTATGTACATATCGAATTTCCTTAAAATCGGTACAGTAGTTCTAGAGATAATCGGCCAAGTCTGCAAATTCTCTTAATTTCTTACACCAGTGTACAAAAAATAGAAAATTCATCATTAAAGCAGCAAATATACATTTTCTTTAAATCTTTTCGGCGTCTCTTAACTGAAATGAAATATATCAGTTTTTCGAGTGAAAAAAGAAATTAATTTACAACTCTCCTCTTTCAATTTGCATATTTAAGATATATGGTAATGAACCAGTTTAATTACCTAAAATTCGTTAATTCTATAGAAGGAGAGGCGAGAAAGTTTTCCTCCAGTGGTATTAAAGCTGTTTGAGAACCAGAAACATGTTTTCACTTTCCTCATATTTCCCAAAACACTCTTGAGAAATACACATCCCCATTGATCCGGTAACAGGAAACTGCGACGATATTCCTTGCTTATGGCTGATTCGTGCGTTTGCATAGAAACGCCTTTGGGATCTGAACGTGTATATTGCATTGTTAAATATTAAATACGTTGCGCAATGTAAGCCGAATGTAGTACCGTGAAGCAAAGGCGACAAGACTTATAAATATTTAAACTTATAATATGCATTTTGCTAACAGCATATATGAATAGTTTTATTGGCTGCAGAAATATGAGTTCTATTTTTTAGTTAAGAGGTTACATAATCTATTCCATTAAAATTATGAGAGATTTATGTAAACATTTAGCTTGTTTTTATATTATCTTTCGTAAAAGATATTTAGTATTAAAGTAATGCATGAAATAGGAATAATTGTTTCAAATTATCAGGAATTTCTCTGTTAACAAGGAGTATGTACCGTTGTTTATTAGCAGTTAATTTCACGAATCTTACCTCAGAAATCTCATTAAATAATATGATCACAGATACATTAAAATTTGCATCATATACAGGCTATTAAAATTCACATTCACAACAGCACTGTGATGTACGAAATTGAATGTCTAATAAAACTTATAAAGAATATAAATTTTTGAATTGGAAAGATAAATGTATCTGTAGTAATTAGTAACCAGTTCCCTTAATTATATCTGGAAAATCTTTCTTAGAACGATATTATGACAGAACTGTTGTTAAAATCCACATTCAGTTGTGCGGGATATTAAGAAATTTGATTATTGTTTCAAATAACAAAAATAAAAATACTTGCGTTTAAAGTGCACATGGAACAATAATATTTAATAGCCAATATCATACATTTAAACTACAAAGATATGATAACAGATCTATTAAAATTAAATTCTCCAGATGTAGAGAAAGGTGTGTAGTTTGAATGTTTATTTCCAATTAATACAGTCGAAACTTTGAGGAGGCAAGGCCTTTGAAATACTAAGAGTTAATAAACAATTTTATACATTCTAATTATTAATAGTATTATATGACTAATACATTTTATTTAATAGTATTATATGACTATAGACATAATACATTTTATTTAATAGTGTTATATGACTATAGAACTACCAAAATTCCCATTCTCAGTAGTACTGAAATGTATGAGATTTCGATATTTGTGTCAAAGAATGGGGGATCAAATTTCTTAAATTGGCCAGGCTAATGTATCGTAGATAAATGACCAACTTTAAAAATTTTAAACAGCAAGTCTTTCTAAATACATGATCATAGAATTAATAAATTTATCATCACATTTTCTTTGCTTCCAAAGACATGAATGTTTTCATCATATTCAAAGGAGTTTATTGAGACTCTATGTTTCCATTATTGAATTTTTCATCAAAATAAACCACAATAGTTGCAGTTATATGATAAGAAGAAATAAGTAAGAACATAGAACTTCTTGGAATAAAAGTAATTCGGAGGAAATTTTGCTATAAATGCTGGATGTTTACTAGAAGCATTTTCCCCATAAATTGCTGTTTTATTTTATTTACTGATATAAGCAACTATTCTACTAAATTCTCAGATATAAGGTTTCATAAACTAGGAATTTCTGAGCAAACTTTTAGTGTCATTCAAACTTATTCTACAACTGTAAAGTGTTCTTGGAATTTTGGAAATTTTTCGTATAAATGTAAATTAAAATTATTTACATGCTCCAATTAAAAAAATCCTGAATCATATCTAATTCTAATTAATAGTGTCTAAAAATTATTATACAAATTAGCAAAATAGTATTTGAGATAGACCATACATTTTATTAATTCGAATTTATTTCGTAATTCAATTTTTGACCCGAAGATGTGCAACATTTGAATATTATATAAATATATATATATATAAATGATATATATATATATATATATATATATATATATATATATATATATATATATATATATATATATATATATATATATATATATATATATATATATATATATATATGTATGTATATCATTTATGTAATATATATATAACAGATTCTAAAATATATGTTTCAGATATAACCAGTTAAGAAATTGAAAAGGAAATTTGGATTATGTAGAGTTTAACACGCAGAATTAATTATGAAAATATATATAGTAAAGTTTGTCAGTTAAAACTTTTATTTTTATGGGGACAACCTTATGTGTACAGTTACAAAATATAACGCCCACGATTCTGTAATCCCTTACTTTTTCATTATACTTAAGAAGTATTTAACATTTTCCTTATTCTCTAAAGAGCAATAATGAAACACCATTACACGCGAAAATTTGTTAACAATATTTAGTCCGAATATTTATGTGAATAATACTTTGCGAAAGAGAAGTTTAGAGCAGTATTCATTCCACGAGGATATTTTTACGACGAGGGCGCATTCCGTATTCGGGAAAAATAAGAACCGAATAGAAATGAAAAGATGTTTATGACCCTTTCGTGAGTCAGCATAATAATAGTTCCCCAAACGTCGAAAACTTACGGAAGAATATATATGTTTCAATTCTTATTCATAATACGCCAGACTATATATTGCGATGTTCACGCGTAATATTTCACATTCTAGCACATTTATATTTTGAAAGTCGAGTAGGATAAAATAGGAATTTATGTCTCTATGAGGCACTTTTGATAAAACACCTTATTGAATTTTTTTTGTGGTTTTAATCTCCTGATGCGGTACTGTTTGGCATATGGTATTTTATTGATGAAAAGTTTACACCGATGAAAGATATTTGCGTGATATTTAGCTGGAAAAAAATTCAATGAGTAAAAAAATTAAATTTATATAATAATTTATATAAAAATTTATATAATATTTTTTTTAAATTATCAATTTTAATTTTAATTTTTCTTTATTAGTTGAATATTTATTTTTTATTTCTTATTTTTTAATTTTCTTAAATTTAAATTTTAACTACTGAGCACCTGTATCTTTATAACAAACTACCTTGCACCAGGAGATAAAGTCTCAAGGCCTAGAAACTCGTCTCAAAACTTCAAAGTACGTCAAATTTGTATTATTTGAGTTTTAACTGCTCGAATTAAATAAAGAGACATAGTGCAATCGCATCAGAAAGTTATACATATGCGTTAAAAGTATTGTAAAATAACGAATGTAAACAATGCGAATTTAATTGCATTACTTGGATACATGAATGGATCGAACACTAGTGTCTAGGTTAGATGATTTCTATACCCGGGCTAAAGGCTATGACAGAAGTTTTCCTTTACTTCAAGAGCAAAATAATTATTATTTAATAATTTTGAAATTAGCAATATTGTAAAGAATCTCTAGGTAGTGGCAGAAATAAAAATTTCCTTATCTTCACATACTAAAATTATTACAATATTTATCCAACAGACTAACTTATAAAAATTTTAAAAAATCAACAGAAATCAAAGGGACTCAAAATTCAAAGTAAATATATCCTATTTAGATTCATGCTCGGAAAAAAAACTTCTTTAATTCTAGATGGGATAGACAATAGGATTTTGAAGTTTTTTCCTAAATTTCTTTACTTCTCATTGTCACATACTGGTATGCAGCAAAAGTATAGATAGTTTACAGGCAATTGTTTCATTTAAATATGAATATTGTCCCCAAGTGTTACACTTTGTTTCTAACTTTAAGAGTAATCCCACATGATTCTTATTACTTTTCATAATGAATGTTTTGATTGCGTGCGTCGTGTAATGCTTTGGTTTGTTATCTAGAACCTGAAATTTGCCTCAAAATCGAGGCTAGTGTTCTATCAAAAGAACTACCACAACTTAATTCAAATTCTACTCCAAATCAAAAATATTATATTTACTTAAACATGTAAGAAGATAATGATTTCATAGCGCAGACTTTGATATGGTAGACTTTAGACGGTTTTAATCCAAACAAACTATCGTTTCTATTTAACCATGCAGATAAATGTACATTAAACCCTTTTCTACATAGAGTATACTTTAGGCCACCAAAAAATATGATTTAAATGTACAAATTATTTGTTAACATCGTTTGTAAAGTGTTATCGTGTAACTCAGGATATTCTGAAAAATAATTGAGTATAAAAAAGCTGAGGTTTAAAGAATATAGATTAATTTAGTTTTGAAGTTTCCCTTCTTCTAGGGTAATTGATATTGAAGAATGTATATTCTTGGAATATTTAAAAGACATGTCATAGCGAAACTTGATGGTATAATGTCAATTGAATAGGTCTCAAGACAAAAAATACAATTGAATTTTTTCCGTTTAACACTAGAACTACGGCAGGGGGCATTTTGACCCCTAAATGAAATTCTCCCTCTTGTATTCTTCACACAAAGCTGCATTCTTATGATTTTTTCTAAAGTATCATAAATATTATGTTCGCATTTTTTTTTAGTTTTATCTATTAGTTTATTTATAGTAACTGCTTATACTCAGTACTTCGGCTAGTGGTAAATTTGACTCTTAACACTAGATATTTCCTAGAGCTCGCCTTTGTTTCCCTTTCTTGTGTTTATTATTCTGTAGGTAATGCAGTCTTGTTTAGAATAACACCTGCTTTTCACTTATTGGAATTCGGCTCTAGCGTGGGGGGAGGGATTGGAGTTTGTGGTCAAAATCTTGGGGCGGCATGTTTTTTTTTTTTTCAAGAAAGTATGAGTCGAGATAGATTTGTAGAAATTATTATATACTTACGATTTTATATGGAATCCTCGAGATCCCAGAGTTTACAAAATGACAGATTTTCTCCCATATCTGAAGTCTGAATTATTTTTATCGATAAATGTTATTTGTTCTTCAAACCGTCTGAGAATGTAACAATAGATGAGCAACTTTTTCCAACCAAGAGAAGATGCAAGTTTATACACTACATGCCTAATAAACCGGACAAATTTAGAATAAAATTGGCTGGCTGCTGATGTTAAGCCCAAATACCTTATAAATAAAATACCTTACTTGGGCAAAGAGGCTAACCGGCCAGAAGAACAAACCGTTGGAGAAAATTCTGTTATCCGTCTACTTCAGCCATACAAAAACTTCGGAAGAAATGTAACAACAGATAGGTTTTTTTACTTCGATGAAACTTGACAAGGGACTTCAAGATGAAAGTCTGAGTTTTTTTGGGACTATATATAGAGCTATAAAGGAAGTTCCATAATCTTTGAAAAAGACGCGATTTCCACTACATTTATCTACAAAGGAAACACGATGTTGTACTTGTTGCATCATACCAATTCAAAAAGGGGCAAAAATAGACTTCATCCAAGCATCCTACATAATTGTAACAAAATATCACAAAATACGAAAAACACATCAGAAGTAATCGAATTTTATAACTCGAATTCTATAAATATGGTGTGGGTGTCGTACATCAAATGGCCCGAAAGTATTTGGTAAAATCAGCCTCCCTCCATTGACCAGTACATTTGTTTTTTATCGTTAATAGACTTGACTTATTAACGATAAATTCATGGGTAGTTTTCAAGGAAGTAACGGGAAAAAGTTAGTCTCTAAAACTTTATTTTCTTACTTGCTGAAGATCTAAAAATAATTATGTTTTGAAGAATGCAAAGTCGTCTGTAGTAAGTACACCAAGAATGATTACTGTCTCTCAAACATCCCTGAAACGTAAAAAAACGCGAAATCAAATTATTTAAAGGAAACAAAACTTCTGCGAACTGCTCCAAATGTAACTTAGCTGTTTGTGGATACTGTACTAGATAAAAGGAGTGATTTGACTACTGCATAAATTGCTGTAGGAAGGAATGAATCTGTAAGTACTAATATAAATAATAAATTAACTTTCCATGATGTTATACTTTATATTTGCAAGTTTTTAATTAAAAAAAATATTTTTCTAAATGTATATGCATAAAAAGTCTCAATAAACTTTATGTACATGCAAGAAAATTGCTTCAAAATCCATGTCTTGCATGCTACATTCTTTAAAAAACTATTTTAAAGTGATATGCATTTAGAATAAGAAGCTTACTTTGTAATAGTATATATTATTTGAAATATAAGTTTCTAAAGGCCTTTCATGCTAGGAGTCAAAATGACCCCTCTACGTAGTTCTAGGTACATTCATAATACCATAGTTCTAGTATATAAATATTTCATGTATGTTCTAGTATATAAATTTTTCATGTATGTTCTAGTAAATAAATTTTTCATGTATATTTTTTGCATAAATTACATAAAATATAGGCATGCATAATGCCACGGAGTCAAAATTAACGAAAATTATTTCCACTAAACACCGATGATTCCTCCTAACTTATAATTCTATCTCTCGAAATACGTAATCAAATTATTGTCGAAAAATAATGGAAAATAACTTTCTAACAGCCTGCATTAAGATAATTTGGGAAAATTTTACACTTATTTTTTGCTGTTTAGAAATAACGCGCTTTTATAATTAAATGGCTGCCAGTTTTTATAATTAAATAGTAGTTAGTTGAGAGAAAAGTTAGTTAAGCTTTTAAGACTATTAAAAGGGGACTTGGCACCTTTCAAATGGCGAAAATTGATGAAAACATCGATTTTTAAATTTTTTGCTTAAAATGTACTTTGACACCTCTAGTATAACTGAGCAAAGTTTTGAAACGATCTGATAAATATAAATGCAGTAAAAATGGTTTTAAATATTTCAACTGCACTGACGGCTCTTTAAATGCCACGCCCACCTCAATGTTTACATTGCTTTACTCGTCTATAACCCCAATGGTTTTAGTAAAAAATCGCGCAGACGAAGAGGAATCTGTTATGCTGTGACCGTAATCATCAAACAAGTTGTTTGTTTGCATGTTCTTCGCTTATTTTGCTTGTTGTTCGCAATTTAGTTTCGTAACACAAGAAAAGAAAACAGCATTTTTCAATGCTATATTGCAGCTCTAATTTATTCTTTATCTAATAATAGTGAATAATATTAGTATTATTATAAAATTCTGTGCCTGTGAAAATATGCCTCGACGGAAACGTACACAACACGCTATGGAAATGAGTCGAAAACGGTGGCGTAAAGAAAGTTCAGATTGCAACATTACTGAAAGCTCAGTAGTGTCAAATAAGCGCCTGGATAAATTAGGAATTGTAGAAACGAGTGAAAATTCTGCTACTGATGAATATATACTAGTAAGTTTTAATCAAATTAGTAAATTATTATCATGTGCAAAGTGTTGTGACTGTGAAAATCAAACATTAAAACTTGAACTTGGAACCCAGTTAGGATTTTCGTACAATTTAAAATTGACAGGTAGTTACTGTGAAGAAAATAAAACAGTGATAAATTCCTCTTTGAAGACTGGAATTTCCAGTCATGATGTCAATTTGAGAATTACCCAAGCCTTTTCACATATTGGGAAAGGTTATTCCAGAATTGAAAAATTTTGTATGGTGATGAATATTCAACCCTTTTCATCAACAACATATCGTAAGTGTGCAAGATATTTAGATGGTGCATATTCTTTGGCATCTGAAAGTATATCTACTGAAATCTATAGTGAGATTAAACAGGCGTATCATCAAAGTGGTGCTTCTAGTTCTGCTGAAATTTTAGATATAAGTGTAAGTTTTGATGGTACATGGTTAACTCGTGGCCATACATCACTCATAGGTGTTGGATGTGTTATCGACATCCTTACAGGGTATGTGATTGATTTCGAAGTTATGAGTAAGGTGTGTCGCCATTGCTCTATAGCGAAAAATAAACTGGGGGAATCGAGTGCTGAATTCCATGTGTGGTATGAGGGACATAAAAGTGATTGTGATATAAACCATTCGGGCTCTTCTGCATCAATGGAAATGGAAGCAGCATTGACCTTATGGAAACGATCCATATCTCTTGGTTTTCGATATACCACGGTCTTATCTGATGGTGATTGTAAAACTTTCAATTATTTGTGTGAGAAAGAAGTATACGGTCCAGACTTCACTATAAAAAAGGAAGAATGTATTAATCATGTAAGTAAAAGACTGGGAACAGCTTTAAGGTCTTGCGTAAAAGACTGTCGTACCCAAGGTATTACTGTAGGTGGTAAAGCTCATGGTAGCTTGAAAGAAGCTACAATAAAGAAACTAACTACGTATTACCAAAAAGCAATTTTAAGAAATAAAGGTGATGCGAATGCCATGAAAACTGCAATATATGCAACCTTATATCATGGCATTTCCACAGATGCCAAACCTCAGCATTCTAAATGCCCTGCAGGTATAAACTCTTGGTGTTTCTATCAATCAGCTGTGGCTAAAGGTCATAAACCTGGTAGTCGCAAATTAAATGTAGGGACACCTATAAATGAAAAGTTTCTCCCTAAAATTCTTCCTATCTACCAGAGGCTTGCTTCTAACGAATTGTTAGAGAGATGCATTCGGTGTGGAACACAAAATGCAAATGAAAGTTTGCACAGTACGATTTGGGCAAAGTGTCCAAAAGAAATATTTGTCAATAAACAGCGTGTAAAGCGTGCTGTAATTGAAGCTGTTTGTGAATTTAATAAAGGTACAGTTCGCACTATAGCAGAAACACAGAAAGCATTAGGTTTGTGCATGGGAAATTCGACAAAAAAACTTGCTGCAACTTTGGATTGTCGAAAACGACTATTTAGAAAACGAAGACAAAATTTCAGTAACAAACTAGCTCTTAAGCTAATCAAAAGAGCAATATATAAAAGGGAACAATTAGCCAAAAGGAGAGAAGGGATTACGTATGGGGCAGGCTGTTTTTGAAATAAATGCTTGATAATATTTTTTTCTATATGGGGAAAGCTCTTTATCTTATATTACTTACTGAGTTAAATAGAAAACTAATTTTATTAAAACTTATTTTATATTTTCTATTGCACATTTTATAAATCTCTTATGTATTTCAAATGATGTTTAGTATGTTTTGGATATGTTTGTTAACACAGTAATGTTAGCTAAAGAAATATCATATTTTTCGTGAATTGTTTTGGCTTGTGCAGGATTCAAATAAAAGCTTGTATTTCTATTTAATGTCTTCATATTGAATTTTGTTGGGTTTAATTTTAAAGGTATATGCCTAGGAAACAAGTACAGTAAGTATTAAAATAATAACAAATGTTTTTGATGTTTTTTTTACAGTTTTGTATTCTTTAAACTGCGTTTTCTCAGTTTCAGTTTTTTCACAAAATCATAGTATTTAAAGTGATAAAACTTCAAGATATATTCAAGATAGGAACTTGAAATTTTTTGTGTGTGTTCAATATAATCTGCTTAATATAATTAGGGATTGGTTTTGCAATATCTTCAGAAGATAAAATATTAAAAATGAAAAAGTAACAGAAATCATGTTTTTTTCTACGTTTTTCCAGGAATTTACACTTTTTAATTTTTTTCTCAAAAACTAATTCATTAATAGCAAAACCCATCCCTAAAATTGTAAAACATACTATTATAAGTATGACAAAAAATTTTGGTAACAAAATATTGATGCATAAAAGAGGAAACTGAAATTTAAAATCCCTAAATTTTTTTAAAAAATTCAAATTTAAAAATTTTCTATTAAATTAATTTTGGTTTTTCATGTGAAAATCATTTTGTTTAATAAAAACCTCTAATAATATACACATGAGATAAGTAAAAATCCTTAAATAAAAAAAATTGGTCAAAAGGTGCCGAGTCCCCTTAAGCGTTAAACAACTACCTTAGAAAATAAAATTTTGTTCGTTCTTCCATTATGTAATTTTGTAATAGGAAAAAAGAAATTTTCCGGACGTCACTCTACATTATCCAGGTTTTATTTCCCGTAAAATGTTCATTGTTTAAGAGAAATTTTTAATAGCCAAAGTGATTAAAAGAAATTTTTTGCCATAAAATATGGCCAGAGATAACAGCTAAATTTTAGATAAATAATCGCATTTACTTTATGAATTTTTTAAAATTGAAAATTCCTTGAGGGAGATTTTGCAATGACTCCTCGGGTCAACTGTCAGCACAAATGTTCCGCATGTAGCAGGTCCGAGTTCAAGCTCTGTTATTAAAATTTTAAAAATTGTGAGTTTCATTGGGGGAGATATTGCCATAAATCCTCGGTTCAACGGTCAACACAAATATTCCGTTTGCAGTAGACCCGAGTTCAACATCTGACGTCAAAATTTTAAAAAATTGTAGATTTCATTCAGTGAGATCCTGCCATGAATCCTCGGTTCAACAGTCAGTGTACATGTTCAGTGTGCACGAGGTCCGGGTTCAAAGGTGTAGCCCAGAAAATTAGAAATTAAAATATGAGTAAAAATGTATGGAATAATTTAAGTCAAGACAGTAGTATCTGAAGGAAAAATATTGTATATTAATACGGATATTTGGGTTTCCTAGATCTTTTTCAGGCATTTCATTAAGGGAGATTACTTTGTTGTATAATTATCAGCGTGTGTGGCTATTGATCATAAAATTCAAATTTGAATCTTCAGTCTGCTGCTTTTAGTTTGAGAAAAAAAAGGTTTGGGGGAGAGTGTTTTGAATATATTTTTCGTTCAAAAGCTGTGAGTTCTTTTCAAAACTAAGTAAATACTAAAGGCTCATTTTATATATAAGAAGCTTAAAATATGAATATAGTGAACGCCCAAATTTGTAATTTATCGAATTTTTTTTATTTTATCTCTTATGAATATTGTATATAAGCTCATCTTAAATATTTAACTACAATACTAATATAATACATTTTTATGCACATTAATTAATTTTTAAATTTCTGGATTTGAGGGACTTTGAGTTTTATTCATATACATTTATAGACTGATACAGAAAAATTATTTGTTGGATTTTTCAAAAATATATTAAAAAACAAAAAGATGATTGCATGTATGACAGTTTGCATTCTTGGATAGACGAGTATATTTTATAACCAATAAAAACCATAAACATGTTGGATTATGTAACACGTAAATTAAGTTTTAATAATCTCAACTGAATACAATGTTTACGACAAGTTGTTGCAGCTTTACCCCCTGCAACCTGAATAAAACCAATCGTATGCACCTTTTTTACTCCCAAGAGGTACCACACATTTAGAGTAAATATCCTTAATACTCTAACATTCAAACTTCTACTTTCAAACTTGCATTTATAATTTCGAAATATGTCTTTGTATATTTTATGCAATATCATTTTTGTTTTCACTGTGTTCCTGCTTTTTACAGATTCACACACCTTGGAGTAACAAGAATTTGTTTTAAATTTTATTTTTGCTTAGTTATTTCGAAAGTCATCTAAAATAAGAAAGATCAAGTTTTTAGATAGTCCTAACTTCTAGATGTGCCAGTAGATAAAACAGAAAACAGCAAAAGAAATATATATATATATATATATATATATATATATATATATATATATATATATATATATATATACACTCATGGACAAAAAAATTAGCGCACCAAGAAGGAGTCGTCAAAATGAAACGAAATTTTACATACGTAATGACTACTTTGATATAAGTAAATGATAAGAAAATCAAAGAAAAAGGATAATTTATTTCAGAGAAAAAGGCAAAAGAACGGAGGAGTTAATACTCCGTTGGACCCCCTCTAGCGTGAATGCACGATGCGATACTATCGGGCTTTGAGTCATAGAAGTTCTGTATGATGTCTTGAGACATTTCGTTCTATATTTGCTGTAACCTTGCCTCTAGTTCGTTTAAACTCGTGGGATGCCCAACTCGTCGTCCCAAATGATCCCAGATATGCTCGATTGGAGACAAATCTGGGAATCGGGCAGGCCAAGGAAGGGTAGTAACAGTGCGGAGACAGTCTTGTGACACCCTTGCCGTATGAGGCCGAGCATTGTCTTGTTGAAAAATGGCTCCTGGGAGCCGTTGCATGAGTGGCAACACATGTGGTTGCAGGATTTCATGAACATACCGCTGGGCTGTCATGGTGCCACGGAACAATACTAGGGGTGACCGTGTATTATAGGCAATGGCACCCCATACCATCACACCAGCTGTGGGAGCGATGTGTCGCGGTACAGCAAAGGCAGGATTGAACCACGGGCTCTCCACACACGAACACGATTGTCCATGATTGTGGACACGAACACGACGCAAATCTCCAAACGGAGGCGTCGATGGGTGGGCGTCAAGGGCAGCACACGTAATGGCACCGCGATACCAACTGTCCTTCAGCCAGGCGCCTTCCTATGGTTCGAGAAGACACAGAGGCCCCTAGTGAAGGTGCTACCTGCGCCTGGATGGCGGCCGATGAAGCAGTTGGCTGTACACGTGCATTTCTTACGATGTGGCGGTCTTCTCGACGACAGGCCTGTCGAGGGCGTCCTGAGGCGTCCTGTGTCGAGGGCGGCCTGTCGAGGGCGTCGAGGTCTTCCTGTACATGACATCTCTCGGGTCCACTGGTCCCAACATCTCCTCACAACAAAATCAGAGCGGCCTAATTGACGAGCTACTCGACTAAATGACCACCCAGATTCCATCATCCCGACGATTCTCCCCCTCTCAAACTACGACAATTGCTTATATTGTCTTCGAACACAGCGTAATGGCATGTCTATCTCAGCTCTTCCTTTGTAAATGATTCAGCACACTCAAACAAGCTTTGGTTACCTGTTTTATACTCCACAGAGTACGATGTTCAACGCCCTCTACCGGATGTACGTAATTCGCAATCACGCTGTATTTCGAATCATTTGCATATCTCCCCGACATGTACCTTCATTGCAAGTTTCGTTACGATCCCGCAATTATATCTTGGTGCGCTAATTTTTTTGTCCATGAGTATATATATATATATATATATATATATATATATATATATATATAAAGAGCTAGTCTGTTTGTTTGTCCGCTGTAGAATCATAGACTGTTTCACCCACAGGGACCAAATTCGGCACAGTTAATGTTTAGGACCCGAGAAACTTATCGCAGCAAAAACGAAATTTGGGGCTCAATTAGTTTTTTAAATTAATTTTTTAAGGATTTTTGTGCCCCAAAGCGCACCTCTTAAATGTGGATACACCTCCTTCACCACAATCAGTCAAATTCGATACGCTGGGGAAAAGAGGGTTGTTCCGAGGGGTGATCTGGGGTTGGTTTGAGAGTTGGTCTGGGGGGTGGGTGAAGTGTTTATGTTATTTTTGTTACGGTTAGTGGAGTTCTCAGCCCAGTATTTTCTTGATGGAATGCATGAAAAATTTTATATCTATATATCTACACAGGCAACGCCGGGCAATAATGCTAGTATATTATATATATATATATATATATATATATATATATATATATATATATATATATATATATATATATATATATATATATATATATATATATATATATATATATATATATATATATATATATATATATATATATATATATATATATATATATGTGTGTATATATATATGTGTGTGTGTGTGTGTGTATCTATATATATATATATATATACACTGAAGTGCCACTGAATTAGGGATACCTACCTAGTAATGAGTTGGGCCTCCTCTGGCCTTGATAACGGTCGCCACACGACGAGGCATAGATTCAACAAGTTTCTGGAAACGTTCCACGGGAATGGCTTGCCAAATATTGGCTAAAGCTGTCCATAATTCAGTAAGGTTCTTTGGTGCTGTGTGATGGCCTTTCACGCCTTGTTCCAAAACATCCCAAAGATGCTCAATAGGATTTAAGTCTGGGCCTCTAGGTGGCCAATTCATGACAGAGAAGTCAGAGGAATGCTCATCCAACCAGCCAGTAGCCAACCGGGACTTGTGAGAGGTACAGTTGTCATGCTGGAAAACTCCATTACCGTGCGGATAACACAACAGCATAAACGGATGGACGTGATAACCCAGCAACTTTACGTACCGAATTGCATTGAGGGAGGTTGGTACACGCACCAAAGATCCAAAACTGTGCCACGAAAAAACACCCCAGACCACGATTGAGCCACCATGCCCTTGTACAGTTCCAGCCAGGCATGAAGGATCCATGGCTTCATGAGCCTGACGCCATATTCTCAACCTCCCGTTGGCGTTAAGTAGTCGGAATCGAGACTCATCACTCCATGCTACTCGTTTCCAGTCCTCTACACTCCAGTCTCTGTGCTCTCTTGGTCAGGCAAGACGTGCAGCCCGTTGGCGAGTATAGACCAATGGTACTCTCGTAGGTCGACGGCTCCCGAAACCCATACGGTGAAGCGAGCGTTGCACAGTCCGTTTACTGACTGTACGACTGGCACCGTTATTAAACTGGGTGGTAATTTGAGCTAATGTTTGGCTTCGCTGGCTACGTACAATACGCCTGAGCCGTCTCTCACCACGCACTGTCAAGGCTAATTGTCCTTCGCAGTTTGCCCGATCGCTAGTTTTTTCCCCACCATCCATGTATTCTTGGTATACTATTGACACTGTCGACCTTGAAAATCCTAGCTGTCTGACGATTTCAGAAATTGAATGGCCCATGCGTCGCGCACCTACTATTTGTCCGCGATCGAAGGCGTCTAAATCAGGCAGTTTACCCATACTGGCAATTCCAACAACTAATTCAGAACAACCACAGTACGCGCTGTATATGCAGTTACCACAGCGCCCTCACTTGCGCATACATGATGCGCAGCGCTACTCAATTTGTATAGGCTTTGCTATCCCTAATTCAGTGGCACTTCAGTGTATATATACATATATATATATATATATATATATATATATATATATATATATATATATATATATATATATATATATATATATATATGTATATATATATATGTATATATATACATATACATATATATATATATATATATATATATATATATATATATATATATATATACCAATTTATTTAAAGGGAACATTGAATAAACAATTTAAGAAACCAGTATATTAATACTAAGAAAATCGTAAAACATAAAAAAATATAGTTAAAGAAATAACCTCTCCTCGATCATTCGTTATGAGATTTTTAAGCTTTCAAAAACGAAAACGTAATTCAATTTCCTTACACAATCATTTTATATATATTTTTTAAAATTCTGATTGACTTCTATTCATCTAAGTTTAAAACTTTCATAGTACAGTACATCCTTCAGATTTTTCAAACCTTCTCATCAATACTTCTTCCAGCAGAATTTCTAACTCTTTTGATTTTCTACAGGCGTATTGAGTTATACGCTCTGGGTAAACAATTAAATTACAGTTCCACATTTATATCTTTATATCTGAAAAGTATATTCGATCTTCGTAACTGAAGAAAACGTCTGATGTTACCAGCTAAATTGGATACTTGAGCTTTAATAACATGAAGTCTATGCTCATTAAATTATATAGAAACTTGTTTCTCCCTAACTATTGCATAAATTTTTAATACTTGTTTGTCGTTTAAATGAAATAAAAGGATATGAAAAGTACACGTTAAAAAATAATTTAAATGTACTAGGGAATAATATAGAAAGAAATCAATACAGTATAATACTGTATGTCGTAAAATAGAGAGAAGTGGACAATTAATCTAAAAACAATCTGAAATATAAAGCAAGTTCGTTGATTTAAAAGCACTCAGGTGGAATTAGTATTGGATTTTCACATAAATAAAACAGGGAAATATTATTAAAATGAATAATTTGTGATTTTTTCAAAAGAAATGTACTTTATTAAAATTTAGCGTGTTTTTCTCTGTGAACGTACAAAGTATAAATTAAGGTATGATAAAGAAAGACACAAGATTATCGCATGAAAAATATCAAATTTAACTGAGAATAAAGTATTTGCAAATTCTAAACTTATTTTATGTGATATGATCTCACCTTGGCAGAATTTTCTACCTCCTAATATGATAACATAAACGAGTTGTTTGATGGGCAAAAATCCAACCTTGAAACGTAATTAATAATTACATTATGTTATAAACTCCAGAATTTTTATCTCTTTTAACTTGTTTCAGATGTTACAGACTGAACAACCCCTTTTTGTCACATTTTTACATTTATCAATTATTTTCACTTGAAATTCAAGGGCCCAGAGTTTTGAGGACAAAGGTGAACATTTTGCTTTCTGGACAGTGATAAGCTGAACCATCACACTTCTATAGAAATTCATAGTCTGTAATCATAAGCCTAACTTTATTTTCCACCTTTAAGACCTTTAAGATCCGATAGAGAAGTAATTGATACATGATTTTAAATACATTTCTGGCACATCTTTAGTGATTGATCAATTATTTCTTCATTTATGTTCAATTATTTCTTCATCATGTAAAATACCTTTGTCTAACCTGGAATACCTAAAATCAGATTTTATGGTTAGTTACACCATGAAGGCATCTCTACAATTTATTTAACACACTTTTCATAGGTCTTTTATACAAAGAGGAAGATATAGAGTAATACTTGCTACTGCATCTTTGAATTATCGGGACCTAAATCTACTATTTCCATTAAAAAAATTCAATATGAATTTCAAGCGTTCTAATTATGAACAATATTGAATTCATAAAGAATGCTTACCAAGATTCGAGTTCTTACTAAATTTTTGATATATTTGTATTTTAATTTTCTTTTAGATTTTTCTTTTTAAAAAAGTGTATATAAAGTTTCAAGTAGTAATTTTGTTACATTTTTATGTAGAAAATTCCTTCCTCTGACAAAAAATATAAAATATTTATTTTTGATAACAAATAAAGAATGGCATATTTAGTAACGTATTGTTAAGAGCAGCTCATCACATAAAACCCCGGTGAAGGTCAAAGCAAAATTAGAATAAGAAAAATACAGTTTATTAACAATTCTACTTGAGAACGACTAAATTCATATTTAGATAATAAGAGAAACGCCTTGAAACCTTCAGATATAATTAGAAACATTTATGAATCAGAGGATCCGGCAATACCTAAAACTTTGCATATTTTACGCAGTATCACTTTTGTTTTGACTGTGATTAACACACCTTGGAATAATAAAAATTTATTTTAAATTTATTTTTGCCTATTTCTCCTATAGAAAAGTATTTTAATTGCCTTAATATACAGATAACTATAAGCTCCCCTCGTTTGTGCCTTACATTACAAGAGCTCGGATTTTGACAGCAGTGTTCAAAATCTGTTTAACAGTAGAAACTACATCCAGAGACACCTAGCAGAATTTCTATGAATTTCTATTTCACCTGCAGAATTTCTAATGTTTATTTGTAGAGACTCCTTTTATCTGCATCCTCTATGACCTTGATCAATAATTCATACAATAAGGAAAGAAGTGAGATCTTTGCAGTCTCGCCGAAGTGAAGTTATCATGAGGGAACGATAGAACAATACTGCAAAACTTACAAAAGAAGAGAAAATCAAAGCAGAAGCCAATTTTTTTAACTAAAAACTGAAATTTTAGCTCACAAACATAAATGAGATATACTGATTACAGATTCTGATAAGTAACCGCCATTTTAAAATTACTTAAAGAATTAAACCTGATATGTATCTTCTTGTTTCTTTTTGTGTTATTTTGGGATATATTGTACTTTCAATTTAATTATTTTTATTATCATAAACTAAAAATAATGCATTAGAAACCGTTATCTGTTTTATCGACAATCACGTCTGACTTGTTTCATCGGCGAAGTATCTTCGTTAATACACAAACTTAACCATAAGATAATTTTATATTGATACCATGAGCAACAAATTTTGTAACAACCAAATATGTCTAGTTACGAAAAAGGCGAGTGAATGCAAACACATAAAAGAAGGTATTTTGTATTCACAAATACAGCAAAAATATAAAACAACCTTTAAGAAGCATGAGTAAACTTTCCTCACTTTTTCCCGTTTATTTTCGAACAAATTTTTAAATAATTGCGAGAAAACAACAAATTTCTTTCGGCTTTGCATCGGATTTTGTCAGTAATGTAATTAAGTCTAACTGATTATTTTTCCAATTTGTTTAGAATAATGCTCTGTGCGAAAACATTGTTTTTTTATGTCGAACGCTTTTGAACTACAAGCTGTATTTTTTTTCGAATACAGGAAGGGAATATTGATGGTGATTGAAATATTACGCATAGAAAATACATAACAAATTGCTTTTTCATTCTCGAGTAACGCCCTAAACGCGCAGTCATCAATCATCCTTGTGAAAGGGAGGTGATGTCAAAAATAGTTTTTATTTTTTAAGGTTTTTTTTTACTTATTCTGAAGGAATAACTAATATATATGAAAGCTAAATTAATTATAATGCCAAAAAAAGAAATATTAAAAAATTAACACGCTTAGAAGAAAGATTTGTGATAAAAAAGAATTTGGCAGCTGTTTCCCCTAATTACTCGATGACATTCGCTGCTTTTGAAAATATTACATATTTAAAGAATTACACATTTAATAAGAAAAAAATAAATATTTCACTCTGTAATGGACAGCGGCTAGGTTGAATGTTTAACACTTTCATAATATTATACCATTTCAACGACTCACTTTCCCAGTTATGTATTTGAGATTCTACTGTGCTAACAAAAGGATTTTTGAAAAAGTTTTAAATCATGATGTTTTCCATTTATACTCCCACACACGCGCCACATATATAAAGTGGGTGTGTGTATGTGTGTACGTAAGTGGGTGTAAAATGTTATGCTAAAATTTTATTTTATTTTTGACAAAGGAGCTTCGCTGAAAAAATGGGTTTGATACAAGGTTATGTAAGTGACTGTGTAACAAATACTTGCTGTTAGTCAAGAACCATAGAGAAGTCGTACTCAGGCCACATGCATATGTTTTCTACATTACGCAGGCAACACCATAGTACATTATACCTCGTAATATAATAATGTAAATAATAAAACTCTAAACTTAATTGCATTCAAGAGTCTATTAAAAAATTAGTGGGATTTTAGTGTTTAGACAAACTTTTGACTATTTTAACCTTTTCCTTACGGGGTGGTATAACATGTATCCCTAGAATAAGAGCCCAAGATTGAATGAATACACACACACACACACACACACACACACACACACATAAACATACACACATACACATACACACACACATATATATATATATATATATATATATATACAGTCAAACCTCCATATATCGAAGTAGCAAAATACCGGAAAAAAATTCGATATATAGAAATTTCGATATATAGAATTGATGGTAGTTTTATCATAATTCTCCTAAAACATTAAAATTAAAGCTAATTTTCATATACGAAACTCCATTTCCAATTTATATGCGAATCACATTACACAAAAGTTAATCACTAAAAATTGAATTAATGTGAAAGATTTATTGAGTACTATATACCTTAAAAAAGCAATAATCGAGTTAGTGGTTACAGTGATCACAGTTACATTCTTTTTAAAAAAAACTACGTATATCTTGCTGAACAGCCAGTTTTGCGGGAAGTTCATCGAACAAATGCTCGCATTTATTCAGTCCATTAAAAACTTCATCAGGGATGTTTTCCATGAATTGAATCCACGAAGTATTGTTTCAAACGCCGAAAATTGGGAGATTTTATTCCAAAGTGGAATAAAATCTCCCAATATGTCGAAAAAAATTTCGATATATAGAGATTTTTTCGATATATAGAAACAGTTTTTCTATGTAATGAACATGGAGATTTGCCAAGAGTTCGATATATAGAAAATTTCGATATAGGGAAGTTCGATATATGGAGGTTCGACTGTATATACATACATACATATATATATATATATATATATATATATATATATATATATATATATATATATATATATATATATATATATACATACACATATATATATATATATATATATATATATATATATATACATACATATATATATATATACATACATATATATATATATATATATATATATATATATATATATATATATACATATATATATATATATATATATATATATATATATATATATATATATATATATATATATATATATATATATATACATATATATATATATATATATATATACAGGAGGTTATCAAAATAATAGAAACACTTAGGAAAACATGAAATTATTTATAAATATGGCATAGGACCATCTATGGCATTTAATACCACCTGGATTCACTAAGGAAGTGAATTGTGCAAGTGATGAATAGTGGTTAAGAGAATATTATACCATTCTTTATGGTTAAATCGTCAATGTTCCTGTAAAGAGGCTATTCTTGGATATTGATTCCTGACTCTGTTCCCTAAAACAGACCACAGCAGTTCGATAATATGGAGGTTTAGGGACTGTGCGTGCCAGATAAGGTGTTTGACTTGGTCTTTGTGTTCCTCAAACCACGACCTGACAAGTCTAGCTGTATGGATCAGAACATTATCAGCATGGAGAATGCCATCTCCTGCATGAAACAATTTTTGCACCATAGGATGGATCTTGTCGGCTAAAAGTTCGACATAGTCCTTCCCAGTCAATCTCCCTTTCGGGGTTACAATAGATCCCTTTTGAAAACCATGAGATGGCCGCCGAAACCCTAAGGAATTCTCTCTCCATGTTTGACAGCTGGCATGAGACAAGCATGATAATACGCTTTTGTAGGTGTTTTCAAACATACGCACGTCCTGTTGCAGAGGACAAAGTGGACGAAGTGGTACTGGATTTTGCAGATTCAGATGGAGCTCTACGGTCACTTTGACTGCAGTTGTTTTCTTTTTTGATGTTACAGTCCGCTTCAACACCAGTCAGTCTCTTTCACTTAGTTTTCCCTTTCGTCCACTATTCTGTTTCACAGAAGATGTCTTTCCGTGAACTCTGTATGCCATCATGACTTCCGATATCATAGCTCGGTAAACACCCAAACTCATGGGGGCTGTTGTAACAGATACTCCAACTAAATGCGCTTCAACAATTTGCCCTTCTGCATGGTCTACAAGGTTTGCCATCTTATGCTATCCCCCAAAGAGCCTGATGCCCATAGTTTCATTACTGCTACTTTAGAGTAGAATAATGTATACACTATATTCTATAAAAAAAAAATTGGTCCCTAAACTTGTCTTTTAAGGAATACGAATCACTTCCATAAACACCACTAATATTGATGTGTTTCCACTATTTTGATAACCACCTATATATATATATATATATATATATATATATATATATATATATATATATATATCATTTATCTAAAGTTTGCAAATACACCACTAATATTATACCTAGTTACTCCAGTACTGCAGCCAACCTATTTTTATTTTATTATGAGCATGCATACAATATGTCGGATTCTGTTGGTTTGGATTTAAAGATTTTTCGTTATATTGATGATCTTATTATTTTTAATACGCCAGACAATTTCAGACTTTAGAATATATATCCAGAGTGCCTTACATTAAAAAATACAAACGACGGATCTTTTAGCGCGGACTTCCTTGATATTGCTTTCGAAATAAAAAACAGTTTTTTATATATGTCAGTATACGATAAAAAAATAACGTTCCCTTTTAAAGTAATATCATTAACACACTGGTCATCAAACATTGCGAAGAGAATCTTTATCAACATTATCTTATGCCAGATACTAAGATTTTGCAGAATTTGTAATTCTAAGGAAGCTATTAGTAAACAATTTTTTATTTTTAAGGCGAAACAATATTATGATAATAGCATACCGTTGGACTTTTTAGAATGCTATATTGGGTCGGCCGCTACTAATTTGAATATTCCACTGCACACGTAAAGTATATGAATGGCCCGGGTTAAAGCCATTGGACGCCCGGGGCAGGATGGCTGCTGACGTATGTGATGGAACGACCGCACGTGTACTGGCTTACGCATATAAGGTATAGACGGATATGTTCATCGTTTCTAAATCGCCTGTTCTTTTGTACGAGCTCTGATGCCTGGATATGAAGAATTCTATTTTAATGCAGTTTATTCTGGTATGACTTTTTCGTTTATTTGCAGGGCTACAAGTGGTCCCGTGGGGTGGTGCTCATATTTCTTTTATAAACTGTTATTTTGTAGCACCTACCTACGACCGTCGTGTCATAATAATTTCTTTTAGTTTTTTTTGTCTTCTAATTTAGCCATATTAATATAAAAGTTTTTGAATATGACACCATGGCGAAACCACTTGTGTTTGATTATGTTTCTTTGCTTTACCCACGGCTGATGAGCCAAGCAAAGACTGGTGATTTTCTTGGTATTTTTCTTGATATTTTTGGCTTTTTACAGTCTAATTGCTTGTTTTTTTGTCTTTTGGGTGTTCATTCACCTATATTTCTATATTTCTATCTTTGAGTGCTAATGCACCTATGTTTTTGTTCTTTTTGTGTTAGCTGCTAGGCTGCGCCATGCATATGGCTATAGTATTTGCAAACTTTAGATAAACGATATATTCGTGCTTTGTGGTTAATGGCTGCTTTAGCGCATGGCCACGAAAGCTATTTGTTGTTTTTCTTCACCTTGTGTGTATGTATATATATATATATATATATATATATATATATATATATATATATATATATATATATATATATATATATATATATATATATATATATATTTAACCCCCTTTATGGCCGTTCTTACAAAGGGGGTATGGATTTTCCTTTTATAAGGAGAGGATCCGAAAAATGGGCCCCGTAAGCCAAAGCTTAAACATATCAGATTTATATTTTCTACATACTACTCTCAATACTCTCAATTCGCCATCAAGGTAAGAATCAGTAATTTCTATATACATTCTCCGAATATTTCAGTTTGTAATAGGATGATTCATAAAGATATGCTGATGCAAACAACGTGAGGAAAAGGGGACACATTTTTGAACATTTTCCGGTTCAAATTTCTAAAATTATGTTTATAAATTCACCTGCCGGATAATGAGTGCGACTGTTTTTGGCCCCAGTTTGAGTACCCCTTCCTTAGAGGATAGGATTCTACAAAATCGTCATATTTTAACATAACACAAAAAGGCATCAAAATTAAATTAAAAACATCAGAATTTCGTCCATTTTCCCGTTTTAACAGAATACGTCCATTAAACTTCGAGCAATGAAGTAAAAGACCTGGTGTTTATTCACCCAATCTCTTTTTCTATTTCCTTTTTCCGATTTCATACAAGAGAGTAATAACATTCTTACGTAAAAAGTTCATTGAATTTGAATAATACGTTACATTACAATTTCAAATACATCTCGTATAATTAGGGCTGTGCTTTATTATTCTACAATATTATGGGGAGTCCTTTATATTTTAAATATATATTTGCCTTAATATATACTTTATAACCATTACCTTATTAACGTATAAATAGTATCAATTGAACGCATCTATTCACGTATAAATTTATGCTCACTAAGAAAATATAACGACTCCAAATTTTATTTCTTATGTGATGCTTTAAATCATTTTAACAGACCAGTGACTTATAAAATTCACTTTCAGGGTATTAAAAATAAACCAAAAGTATGTAATAAATTTCTTTTAATTTTCTTATTATATTGTTCCCCTTCCTCATAATTACACTTATGAACGTACTTATGTGTAATATTTTTTACTTAAAATAATTAGTATTAATGAAATTCGGTAATAAAAAACGTGAGCCTCGCTTTATTAAATTAAAAAAAACTTTTACTGTTAACAAAAGGGGATTTATAAAAAATGTTCTAAATTATGTTCATATTAACATATTCAAATAACTAAAAAAATATTTATAAGATAAAGCAATAAATTAAAGTACATTAAATATACTGTTCCACCCACACACCATTCTTACACTGTAATTAAAGGCAATATCCCTAAATTAAAAATTTTTATTATACATACATACTATAGTTATTTATATAAAATACATACATACATACATACATACACACACACACACACACACACACACACACACACACATATATATATATATATATATATATATACAGTATATATATATGTGTGTGTGTGTAAGTAACGGAAAAACGCGCACACTAAATTCTCTCTTTTAATAAAGCACAAACACTTTTGCCAAAATGCGAGCTATTAATAAATTAATTGATAATTTATGCTGCCCCTTAATGCACGTACCAATCATTACGCAGGTAATTCATAATAAATAAGGATTATTTTCAAATTCTTACTTACTAACAGAACGTAGGAACGCACGCATGATCTCAGGAACACCATGCCACTATCACATGATACCACCCATGTATAGACCATATGACAGATTCTAGCCAATTAAATAATTCCGAGCCCTAATGGTAAAATGGGGAAATATTAATTTTGTTTAAGCTGAACTGAAGACCTTTCCGCGCATTTTGAAAGTTTGGCTGCTTTGAAAAAGGCTCATCTCTTCTAAATGTATACATTGCAACGTAACGTGCGCCTTTCCTCTCTGCTCTCGTAACAAAGTCCGGCTGTATTCCGCTGCTTTCTACGAAGTGTACAAAAATGAATGCTAAACGGATCTCCAATATTGCTAATCTGTCTTCAGTCTTCACAATAAATAAATGTCATTTCTCGCCCCCATGACTGTGCTTCCTATTCATTAAAAATTTGACGTATCAATCTCCATAATATAAAAGTGCCAAAATGTTACAGCGCCATCTATTGATGCATTTTGGAACTTTTTTTATTATGCCAAATCGTTTTCCCCTTCTTCCAGTATAATCAGTTCAAATTTGAAGTCATTCTGACCAATGGTTCTTTTTCTTTTGCACCCTTTTGAAAGTGGGACTTTAATTATGGACACCCTGTATATATATATATATATATATATATATATATATACTAGCTGAAAACCCGCGCTTCGCTACGGAGTACACTCAAATTAAATACCACGGTCAACGTATGCAATTTATGCCAAAAAATAAATATATATATTTATAATAAATGCGATGATCAATGTATACAATTGATGTAAAATATATATCTATCTATATATATATATATTTATAAAAAAATCGTAAGGGATATGCATTTTTTTTTGGATAATATCCAATCGTCTGCTGCATTAGAAAGAGAAAAAAATATTTTTATTGTCTATTTAGCTGTTACGCACGTGACGATAAATTTATTGAAAGTACCAGAAAAAGAAATCACGTGATCAGCATTTAATAAATTAAATTCTAAAAATGAATCTTTAAAAATTCACGAAAAATCAGGAAATGGAGGTAAAAATTCGAAAAAAATTTCATTTTGAAGGATTTTTTATGATCTTTCTCGTGATATAAATTTTATAACCCTCAATGTATTATTTTAAATGCAAACGTAAAAAAAGTTTAAAAAACAGCTTAAAAATTTAATTTTAAAAAATCTAAGAATTTTTGAAAAATCTTTCTTAATTCACCCCTACACTATTAGAAGAATCGCCATGCAAAATTTCAGCCCTTTAGGTCCAGCGGTTTGGTCTGTGCGTTGTATGTCAGTCAGTCAGTCAGTCAGTGAATGAATGAGTCAGTTACGGAACTGTTTTATCTATATAGATAGATATAGATTAAACGTTTGTCACTTGGAGAAATGTTTAATTGACAAAACGTTTACAATATAGACGTTTACAATATAAACGTTTACAATTGACAAATGTTTATAGATACACATTGGTATCTCCAAATTAGAGTAAGAGATGAAATAAAAATACAGAAATAAAAGAAGGATTTTAAGTAAAGAATGTTTTTTTAATTATTTTAAGCACCTAAAATAATATTCAAATTAATATTACGTTACTTAATAATTGTGTGCACGTCCGCCATCTTGGATTTTTTTGCGCCAACTTGGCGATTTTACCGTGTTTTGAGGAGTGGAAAAATTCTCGCCAATGTGTTTTAAGCGGTGTTTTCAAAACGCTGGACTTTGAATTTTTTTAGCTATTTTAATAAAAACCACCTGTTTAAATTATGAAACTTAGAAAAATTTTTGAAAAATCATTTAAACGTTGGACTTAGATTTATTGTTGGGTTTTTGATAAAAACCACTTTTTTCTGAAAAAATCGTTCCCAAATATTGGAAATTTTGGGTTTTTCTTTTAGCTTTTTTAATAAAAACGACCTTTTTAAATTGTGAAACTTAGAAATATTTTTGAAAAATCATTTAATCGTTGGACTGAGATTTTTTTTGTCATTTTTAATTAAAAACTACCTTTTCAAATTATGATCCATATGAAAATTTGGTCAAATGAATTTTACTTACAGATAAAATTTCAATGACATCTATTCAGTTTGCCTTAACTCTTTGACTAATAGCAATGAATCACCAAAATATTATGCCAATATATTGTTAATTAGAAAAAAATACAGCATTTTCGTACCACCTAAATAACTTGCAATTTAAAAATTATCTAAAATTCAGCTTTGAAAAATGTAAAATAATTATGAACCCATAAATTTATGGTGAGTAACCAGATCCTCTCTTTTTTTTTGTTGTTAGGGCATTGTGGTAATGAAATTTTACTTCAGATTTGACCTTAACCAAATATTTGGTGCATACAATAAAATCGGGACAAGGATTATTTGACCATTTATCCTGCTGTGTTGGAAATAAGAAAAAAAAAACCTTTTCCTAAACCAATAACTTAACCTTAACTAACTTTTTAACTTAGGTTCCTGGGGAGAGAGAAGTTGAACTTCAGTTATTTAAATTTATTTGAAATCCACTACAACTTGGAATTATAAAATATTTTCAAATATATTGTATTTAATATGTATACTGTATTTTACATTTTACGAAAAAATGATGGCAGATAATTTTTACTTCAAATAAATGAAATGGTGTATCATTATAGTATACTAATTGACAATCGATAAACAAAATTAAAAGCAACTTAAATTTAATAAGTTAACGAAAAACTGATAATGGATTCAAAAATTTTCAACAAAAAGACTCTTAGTTTTAAAAATAATTTACTCTTTTGAGTCTAGTCAATTTGACTCAGATTTCCAGGTCAAGGCCAAGATCTGACCTAAAATTATTATACTGTAATTAAAAGATCACATTAGAAATAACTGTTTGATCTTAAAATTAGAGAATTTGACATTGGGTTATTTTTACCAGAACGCAATAATCATCGCCATGCGAAATGCGCCAAACCCTGGCGGAAAAATCCAAGATGGCGGCCGTGCACACAAATCTAGAGTATCCCCCCTAACTTTATTTCTACTGATCAGATATACATAATATATAGCCTATGTCCATCTGGAATAATGTACCTTTCAAACAGTGAAAGAATTTTTCAAATAGGTGCAGTGGTTCCGGAGATTACCCTCCACGTACAAAATCTGCTCTCTCTTTATATATTAGTATATATATATATATATATATATATATATATATATATATATATATATATATATATATATATATATATATAAATATATATATATATATATATATATAAATATATATATATATATATATATATATATATATATATATATATATATATATATATATATATATATATATATATATATATATATATATATATATAAATAATAAGAATAAGATGAAAGAGAAAACCAGTAATAGCTCTAAAGCTACTTGAAGCCAGGAACATCCAACATGTAAAGAAAAGTATGAATAAGGTTTTTGACAGCATTTCTTCATCAGAGGTGTCAATACTGTCTAAAAACCAATGGATTGTTTCTGATGAGTATGATCTATCAAATAAACACACTCAGACACCGTACAATCCATTATTAACAGAAGAATTGAATAATAAATGAATTAAGTTTGAATAAAAGTACTTAACCAAAGAACACCAAGCCTGGCGCTAGTCAGAGTGGAAGTTAAGAACTTGTAACCGCAAGATGACTGACGTCATAAAACTTGCAACCATTGAGGTAGTGGATACTCAGTTACAGACTTACTTATGTTACCCTATTTTAAGACTATTATTCCTTTATTTATTTAGTTTTTATTATTGTTACTACTATGAGTTAATTTTATTTTTATTTTATTTTACTTATGATTTTTATTTTTATTTTTAGTAGTTATTATTTTTATTTTAACCTATTGTTGTGTTTAACTTATTAATGCAACAGAACAAACTATTCATTAAAACAAAAACAACCAATTATGTTTTTGGATAGACTTACTGGGTAATTATTACGAGTTAGCACAGCTTTCAAGTCTATAATATGCTTATTCCTATTGTCTTTAGAACATAGCCTATTTATACGAACTAACTGATTTACAATAATGTTATTAAAAACAGATTTATGTAAACAGGTTAGATAATTTTGAAATTTAACAATATTAAAATTATAGTCAGATCTTTTGTCGTATAAGTCAAAAGTAAATTTATTGTTAGTACTTAATTTAATATTAATATCTAGAAAGTTTACATTAATATTATCATGGCTACTTTTAATTAGTTCCAAATTAGGAGGGTAAAAATTTAAGTCTATAGGGTTATTACTTTTATTAATTACTATTATATCATCTATATATCTAAATATATTGTAATTGCTATTTTCTATATTATTAATTTCAAAATAATATAAGTATAAATTAGCTAGCATACTTGAAGCATTACCACCTTGTGGTACACCTTTGGACTGTAAGTATATACTATTATTATGAACTATGTAATTATGTTTAGTTACTTATTCTAGGAGCCTATTGAAACGAGTTAGTTTAATTTCGTTGTTTAAGTATTGAATATTATTTTGTACTAACATTATGATTATCCTATTTAAATCAATTATATCAATATTATTAAATAGATCTTTAAAATCATAAGTTACAATATATTTACTGTTATCTAATGTTTGTAGTTTTCTAATTAGACTATAGCTATTATCAATTATACCACGAACACCAGATGTTATATTTTTATAGATTAAATTAAGGTATTTTAATAATAATTTACTTCCTTTTGTAGCATAAGTATTATGACCACAGGTTACTGCTCTAAAAGCAATAGGTGTTTTATGAAATTTTGGAACTAAAGTTATATAAGGAAAATGATAAATGTTAGATGAAATACCTAGTAGTTTATATTTAGCTATGATTTTCTTAATAATAATATTAGTAGTTTCTTTTAATGGCTGAAAAAGATCACTATTTTCTAACTGTTTTTTTAAACATATGGCAAAATATTTTTTACAAATTATAGCATAGTTGTTGGCTGCTTTATCTACATAAGTGACTATAAAGTCATCTTGTAATTTTGTAATAGCAGCTTTAAAGTGTTTAAAAGGATTATTAATGTTATTACTATTATTGGGTAATTTAGCTTGTACTAGTTTTAGTAAATTAATTTTCCAAGGGTTGAAAGCTTCAGTAGGTACAGAATAATTAATAGCTATTTTGTAAATAAATTTATCTAAATCAGCATTTAAGAAACTAATTATTTTCTTATTATTATTAGTACTAGGTATTCTAAACTTAGTTCCCAAATTCATCAACTCTCGCAGTGCAACATCTTCCACAATATCCATATTGCCTGTTATTACATGACCATGTGTCGTATCTATATAACTATTGTAAATGGGCACATGATAAACACAAGTTAAATTTATTGACTCAGAAAAATTTTTGGATACCTGATTATAGTTAAATATACGTCTACCCATAGGCAGAGTATATTTAAAGGCACGTTTTATTTTTATTTCTTTTATAGGAAACATATCATGAAGTTTATCAAATATACTATTGAAGTTTATATTATTAAGTTTAAGGTTAGTAAAATTTAGTACACAATATGTGTTATTAGCTGAATTTTGTTTTTTATATAAGTTTATTTTTAAATGTTTTGCCCGTGTTAGTATTAAATCATATACCAGATGCTGATAATGATAATTCTTTATTTTCGTATTTAAAAATAGTTGATATAGCTTAATGATATGTTTTTTAACGATAGATAAAATCCCAGCTTTTAATATTTTATAATTATAATCAATTATAAACCTTTCCTGAAAACTTATTAAGGCATTTTTATATATGTTACTATCAAAAGTCTTACTTTTATTATAACTTTTACCTCTTTTAGTTCTTTTTGAGGACAGTGTATTTTCAATTAAATTAGGGTAAATAGGTTGAGCTGACACATCAGTAAAATTAAATTTAACAATATTTTTCTGTTTATACATTTGATTAAGGCCATATGGAAAGAGAGTTTTATGTTTTTGCATATAAATATTTTCATAATATAACCTTTCAGAGGATGATTTAATTATATCAAGTATTGAGATTACAATATTTTCAAAATTATGTTTTTTGAAGTGATCAAATTCAATGTTAAGTGGTTGACTAATTAGTGTATTATATATATATATATATATATATATATATATATATATATATATATATATATATATATATATATATATATATAGAGAGAGAGAGAGAGAGAGAGAGACTTTGCTGTCTACGTGGCGGCGTCTAGGGAGTGTATAATAAGAACACACTTGAGTCGTCAATCAACTATACTTTGTAAAACTTAACAATAATCGTTTATTGGTGTAGACAGCAATTATGATATGCCGGAGATCCTACTTTTACAGTCTCCAGTACAATATGGCAATAATCACGGGAGCGCAATGCTTCGCTTCCCTTCAACAGAACCAAAGACCGGGCAGCTTTCTTGCTCCCGTCATACAATCTCTCTCGTGCCTCGCACGGAGTCCAAAAATACAACCTTCCCCTCTGGAGGTCTATCCCTTCTGTCTCTCTCCCCGTGTACAGGGCATTTTTTTCACTACGATTCGAATCGCCTCCAAGCCGGGGTCATTCAGCCCTCGACTGTCCCCTCAAGAATGTCACAGGAAGAAGGGTTTGGCGCGTCTCTGTACGCCTAGCAACAGAGGATATTACTAGGCCATAAGGAGAGATTTTGCATAAATTCTACATTCTCACCCTATCCTCAAAAAGAGACGTGTCCTCACGTCTATAAATAGCACACAAGTTAAAAGTACACTCAAATAAAACATATAAAAAAATATTAAGACACTCATTTGTCAAAGAATTGAGACTAAAATAATGTAATTAACCCTCAAATAATTAAAAACAGTTAGACCCTAAGCATTATTAACTGAGTATATCAAGGAAAAACTAAACAATTATCAGTTCAAGTCACCACAAAGTATACACAAAATTAAAACTTATCTAAAAAAAAATCACCAAAACACTATTTTTTGGAGAATTGATAAAATGCAATGAAATTAACTCTTTAATGAATATAAACAATTAAATTCTAACCAATATTAATGAAGTATACCAAGAAACGCTAAACACAATTACCACTATAATTCACTACACCGTACACACAAAATTAAAACTTCAACAAAATATTATCCTTGAACGATCTAAAACACAAAAACAATCCTTATTTAAAAAATATTTCAACCACTCTTTGGTATTAATTAAAGAATTCTCACTACACAATGAATAAGAAAAATCAGAACTTGAATAATTTAAAAAAACACAGAGCAATCAATGTTAAGTATATAAAAGAAACGAATTAAACGATAACCAGTACAACTTACAGCACAAAAATATACCATATGAAAAACATCACTAAACACTAATTATTCTTAAGAGAATTGTTAATAACCCAATGAATAAAAGTTCGACTCTTGAGTAATCTAAAACACACTAATCAATGTTTTTTTCAGTAAAATTTTTCCTTTTTTCCTGTTTTCCTCTTGCTAAAATTCCTTTTCGAATTTTACACATTCATTGCGAGCATTTTGTGCTCGTGACCTAGTCTTTAGAACTAAAAACTTTGTAGGGCACTCTTTAGTTGTATAATGCACTACAGCCTTTGATTCCACCACTCTCTCGGGTATTACGATTGCAGCGGTTTTCTCCTCTATTTCGGCCCGAGTTTTATCACATTGAGTCTCTAAGTTTTGTGATTCTCCACTAGTTTCTGCAGCGGTTAGGCGACACACTCGGACTAAAGTCGTACATTTATCGTACATAATGTTAGTTTCAATATTGGACTTATCTAGCCCGTTGTTACAAACAGAGAAGTTGTCTTCTGAAGGATTTGGCTTTTCCGCCTCGCAAACATGCCGTCCCGAAGCACCTATCTCACTTTCTGTGTCATTCACATCTTTCTTGTGTTCACACGTATCAAAGGAGTGCAAATCACTCTTTGATTCCTCCATCTCGATAACATAACGTTTCAAAACACCACTTTCACTCACTATGTCATTCACATCTTTCTCGTGTACACACGTATTGAAGGATTGCAAATCACTCTTTTGTTCATGGCTTCGCTGCTCGGAATATTCACGGGAACTATCAGGAATTTCAGGTGCTACACCCGACTTTAAATTAGACTTAACAAGCAGCTCTTTATCCACCACAAGAATTTTCTCTGTATTCCCATTTGTAGAGGGCTCCGTTTTAACTATATCAGGGATCAGCAACCCCATCCTCCTATATTCTAACTGAAGCTCTTTTTTCATTCTCTGTACCTCCAGTTTCTTTTCCTCTATCTCTCTTTTAACCTTTTCTCTGTATTCGCGTTCCTCGTGGTCTTAAACTACTGTCTGTGTAAAACTACTGACAAAGTCATGGTCAGTTTCGTAGTCCTCGCAATTTTCAGTCAAGCCTTTCAGATGAATCCAATCCATCCCTGGAGTTGGATCTAAGCAGAGCTCATAACATACTATGACCAAATCATCTTCTGTGGCACTTTTAAACATTTTATTTCTCTTAAACTCACTTCAAAATGGCGAAATCAATTGTCCACAGAGTTCATGCCGGTCGAGCCCCCAATTTTGCAGACTTTCCTGTCTACGTGGCGGCGTCTAGGAGGGTGTATAATAGGAATACACTTGAGTCGTCAATCAACTATACTTTGTAAAACTTAACAATAATCGTTTATTGATGTAGACAGCAATTATGATATGCCGAAGATCCTACTTTTACAGTCTCCGGTACAATATGGCAATAATCACGGGATCGCAATGCTTCGCTTCCCTTCAACCGAACAAAAGACCGGGCAGCTTTCTTGCTCCCGTCATACAATCTCTCTCGTGCCTCGCACGGACTCCAAAAACACAACCTTCCCGTCTGGAGGTCTATCCCTTTTTTCTCTCTCCCCGTACACAGGGCATTTTTTCACTACGTTTCGAATCGCCTCCAAGCCGGGGTCATTCAACCCTCGACTATCCCCTCAAGAATGTCACAGGAAGAAGGGTTTGGCACGTCTCTGTACGCTTAGCAACAGAGGATATTACTAGGGCATAAGGAGAGATTTTGCATAAATTCTACATATATGTGTGTGTGTGTGTGTGTGTGGAGAGAGAGAGAGAAAGAGAGATTATGCACTTCCACTAATCATTTATTTAATTGCTACGTTATTATGCGTATCCATAAGAAGTTGAAGTAGATTTTAAATAACAGAACACCTGCTTTAATGAATAAAACGTGAAATTGAAAAAATATGAAACTGGACTGAAATCCAAACTTACGAAGCATTAGGGAGTAATCAAGAAAATGGTGTCTAATTGCCAGATAAGAAAGTGCTGTTCCAGTATAAAAATATTTGTATTATTTTGCATCTTAAACCTATAATTAGAGTTCATATAAAATTAAAAGAAAAAGAAACAGAAATTCGATTCCTTCTGCGATTAATTTTTAGTACTCAAAAATAAATTGAGTAGTGTTATTACAAATATATCCAAAACGAATAAACCTGATTATTCAATCAAAAATTTAAATTATACTCTCGTAGATATTTTTTTAAATCTCCATGCAGTGTAATTATCTGTTAGAAATGAAGAAATAAATTGCTAAAGGATAAACTGATATTTCAATTAAACGCAATTTTATATTAATTTTTAAAGAAATTAACTTTTTATGCTTAACAAATTAAATTGTTACTGATTTATTCACGGAAGATTAATGTTATTAATTGTCCCAGAAAAAAGTATTTTACTGCAATTTGGAAAGTATTGAACTCTATTATTTTATCAGAATTTTGTATTTTTATAGGAATTATGTTCTCTCTCTATATTTATAACTGCAAATTGCATAGACCCTCTTTCATTATGCATCGAAGAAAAATACTTCTATTTAAAGTAATTTTAGAAAATATTTATGCATTAATTTATTTTAATTCTAGATGGAGGTAAAGTAATTCGAATGAGTCTAGAATAAATAGTTTTCTAATTATAAGAAACTGATGTTATATGATATTTTCATGCACTTTAAAGTTAAATGAAAGGTATGACTAAGAAAAATCAAACCACATACTTAAGTAAAGGAAATGCGTAGAACTGTAAATCCTTTTTTTTGTTGTTAAAAGAGATGTTCTTCAGAAGAATATTGTTTTAAAAATAGGAATAAATCTAATGAAGGGACACATTGCGTATTTTTTTCTGTGTTACAACAATTATCGTTTAGTTGTTCCTGGTTGTATAAAAATTTTATTTTATCCAATCTCGCATTTTTCTGCAGGCATCCAGAAATAATTAACCCCTACCACAACAGGGGTAGACTTTATGTCATACAAAAAATATCTACTGGACTCGTTATTTAATTAGTAAGAGACATATTTTATAAAATTCTCTTATATAAAGTATAAGGAACGCTATATAACCAAAAGTCTAACTCCGGTGTCTTTATTAGGCTCTATCTTAAGGTCGGTATTTTTCATACGATTCTGCTAAGAATAATTCTAATTGTTGAGAACCATTCCTCTAATTCCCTCATTTAAGAAAACAACAAAATACTCATATTTTGCTTTTAATTTTTCACGGTGTTGAATTTTTATAACAATTATTTCTTAAAAGCTTCGAAACTTTCTTTATCATTCTTTCCAAAGTTTTTGCACCACTATGAAAATGTTTCGCCAGGGGCAAGATTTTAATAGGGGTCTTCATAGAATAAAATCAGTATTTAACTAACTGTAATGCCCTGACATTTGGAGAATTCTAATTTTTTCATTCACCTTTTCGCGCAAAAAATATCGTTTGGAAAAATATTCGTTATGTTACCATAATTTATTTTTATCATACGTATCTTAAGTTTTGCGACAATAAAAATGAACCTGCAGTTTCAAGAAGGGAACGAATCCAAAACTGTTTTTTGGGGAAATTAAAGAGAACTTCATACTTTTCTTATTTAACCTTTTTTCTTCACTAAACTTTTATATGAGATTCTTTACATCCACCCACTATTAAAGTACCTTGGACAGGTGAGTTGGACTGTTTTTAAACAAACTATACGGTACTAAAAACCGCAAATTTGTTCCCTTCTTCAAACTGGTTATGAAAAAGGGAAAATTAAAAATAAGACATGGTTTTATTTATAAAGTTTTGTAGACATTTGTAATATTTCGTAATAAATTATGAGAATCATCACTAATTATCACTTTCATCGTCATAATATGCAGTGGTTGCAGTAGTTGGTCTCATCAAAACTTCTTCATAAAATGGTTTGTACTCATGTGTAATGGGAGCAACTATCTTGCCAACATCCTTTATCTTCTTGTTTTGTATTGGGATTTTTCCATTGTAAGCTTTTCTGTTGGAATCTGGAGTATTCCTGTTTTGGACTTTTTGAGCAAAAATTTATGTTTCAGATATTGTTAGATAACTTTTTGGTAAGGCGTATTATAACTGTCTGTATTTGGAAATAGAAAATTTGGACTTTTCAGTGACTTTCTTGTTCTTTTGCAGATCTTAGGCTACCAGTTCATGAAGTCTAGGATACTTTCTGGGGAGATTGAGTAACATTTAATGCTTTCTTTAAAGAGGATTGAATAAAAATCAATGTATTTTTGCAGTGTGTAAATTCTATCCATTCGTCTGATTTTCCTTTTAGAAGTCCGAAAATTGCGATCACATTGCAGGAATGAGTGTCCTAGGACAGGGAAGTACTGATAATTTTTTCTAAATCACTCAATATCAATCAGTGCAATAAAAAAGCTCACTAGAGTGTTATTGCAGTTTTGGCCTCCGCAGGCGTCACTGAAAATGTAAAGCTCATTAACCTCGGGATCTATATTTTTAATTTTCAACCATAGCATGCTACAAACTTTGTCAAGTCCATGTTTAGCTTATCACTCTGGATAAACATAGAAATCGGCAGAATCTGTTTTTATATATTGTATGCAGAACACATATAGAAGAGTTTCCTCTGCTGTAAAAGAGAGAGATAGTTGCGACTGTATGGCTAAGCACGGTATCAATAGTTGAAGAAGGAATCGAAATCGGGATATGTTTTCTTCTTCAAACTGAAAATTATTGAGAGGCCAGATTACAGGAGTTCGTGAGTGATTTTAGTTTCTATTTTTTCAGCTTATTAGCAGTGTTTATACGTAAATAACAGTTTGGTTAAAAAAAACTAATTTAAATTTTTTGGCACTTGTTACCATCTTCAAACCGCAGGTTTAATTGAATTCATCTGTAGAAGCTTGTTTAACCAGAAAGTATGCACATTTATGACCTGTTTCCGATTAAATAACACTTAGTAATTTTCTTTTCTGTTCCATCATTTTTATCTTGTTCTGGGGCTGGATCACGGCGTTGGGACAGTGTGACTTTTTTCCAGAGTGCTAACGTTCAAGAGTGATGAACTTGAGGTGTCATCGACTTTTCACCTGCAACATGTAATTTTCGTCTTTTTGTCAATGGATCTGCGCATGCTCGTGTACTTATTTAAGAAGCTCGCTAATGTACACGTTAGCATTCCAACATTTCAGCGTTCTCACTCGCAGCTGTAGCTTGCTTCTATCCTGTTTACAGCATATATTTTGCTTCACGGTGAATATTCTCGTCATGTTTTCATTCAACAAATAAAATGTCGGTTTAAGAAAAAGTATGGATTTCGTCCTTGCTACTCTGTACTGACTATCAAGCTGCGTTATGATTAACAATTAGTCAACTACAAATTCCACAAACTTCATATGAGTGCAGGTAATAGTGGGAGTAACTATGACTTTCTTGGGAGAGTAGTATCCTCTGGGAGGTGTAGGATGCACTGTATTCGGCATCGGTTGCCCCCATCTCCACGTGGTTCCGGAAGGTAACAGGCTCTTTTCCATGCTAAGCGGAGCATGGCTTGGTGACCTTTTCTAACTTCATGTGGAGTTAGTAGTAACGGGTTACAAAGACCCTAAATTAGTTTCTGTATCTGCGGGACTCTTGTGTGTTCGGGACTGCCCTCAGCTATCCTACGTATTCAGCCAATTACTGCATGCCTTCTGGTGAGTCGGATTAAATTATAAATTAACTTGTTCTGAAAGGTTTTCCCAGTAATAGCTGGAATTGGCATCAAGACTTTAGGTATTGTTGTTAGGTCAAGTTGAGAGGAAATCTCCTATCAAGGACGCTATATTGCGCAAAAGTTGAATCGGGTGAAAATGGCTGAGGCTATCCAGAAGATAAGATGCTGAGAAATGGGACTAAAAGAGGCTGCCAAAGTGTTTGGTGTACTAAGAATAACTTTGAGAAAATGGATAAGCCCCAAGCATATTTCGTTGTACAAAAACTAGGGAGAAAGCCTGTTTTACCAGACTACATTGAATAAGACTTATTGGCCTATTGGCGAGAGATGGATTCAGTATTTCGCGGTCTCACTCGACAAGATGTGAGGAAATTGGAGTTCCAATTGGCTGAACGCAATAATATCCCCCCCCCTTTCATAAATGAATAAGCAGGGAGATACTGGCTAACCCAATTCCTCACTTGTCATAAGGGGCAAATTTCGATCGGGAAACCTACAGGGACACCATTTGCATGTTCAGAAGCATTCACGCGTGAGCAGGTGGCTGTTTTTTTCTTTGCTTGAAGGTTTGTGTTCTGGGAATCCTTTACAGCCAGACAGAATCTTCAATGTAGATGAGACTGATTTAAATGTGGTACAGTCAAAAGTTCTCCAAGTCATCGGGTTCAAGAGAAAACGTCAGGTGGGAGCTCTAACTACAGCTCAACGTGGTTCTCTGATAACTGTGGTTGGCTGCATGAGGTCTGGGGGAACGTATTTCCCACCAATGATGTATTTCCCTCGTAAAAACATAACAGATCAGCTTATGAAGAGAGCCCCACCCGGAACAATTGGAAGTCCTCACCCCTCTGTGTGATTACAAGCTCATCTGTTTATAGAGATGGCCCAGACCAGCATGAAGACTCGTGCATCTTCTGTGATGGGACATTCAAAGTTGACACTTGCGGAGAACTTTGGATTCGTTCTGTGAAGTTGAGCCTAGTGTAGTTGATGTGCCTACACTAGGCTCATTCTGTGTGCACCGGAGTCGAAGCTGAGTTTTACATTTGTGACTTTTATCTCCAAAAAAGTTTTTTTTGTGTATGTGTGTACAGATAATGTTTGATATTCAAGCTGTTTAATAAAAAAGCTTTCTTTTTCATTTTTATTCTTTTTAAAACTTTTTTTTATTTCCAGCTGTTTAATAAATAGATAAAGGACAAAACATTGGGACAAAACAATGTTTTTGGACAAAACATTGGGACAAAACAATGTTTTTGGACAAAACATTGAGGTGTCCATATTAACCTCCACTTTGGGTCACCTGCTAGTTTTGACTTTTTTCACTTATGTGATTGTAAACATCTTAAGATTTATTTTAACGACAAATATACATAAGGAGTTTAGATGAGGCGTTTTGGAAGAGGATAGAGCAAAAAAATTATGAAAATCATTCTCTGGTATGATCACAGTGAGCCAAAAACAAAACAGAGGTACATAATCCCACCTTCTCCTCTATTAATTCACTTACAGATTGTAGATATTCAGATAAACTGGCATGGGGACCCTCACATAAACTGGCTGAGGGTCATTTATCGTAAGAGAAATAACATATCAGTATCATTGCTAACTGCGAGTCTATCTCTGCTATAAATGCATGATACTGAAAACTCAAAAGCCTGTGCAAGAATACTCGTTTCCTGATCGTAATATCTATTTTGTCCTAAACAGATTTTTCATAGTCAGATCTTGCTTGATGCGTCTTCAGTGCCATGAGATAGGGGAACAATAAGCACTTAGTTTTAATAATAAAGGTCTATAGAGTAAATAATATTTTCGCGTAACAGAAAAATTTATATGTCTTGTGTCTAATAAGCAAAAGTTAATACAACAAAAGATGATTTTTTTAAAAGTCGCTGATAAGATGACAAATAATTAAAATGACTACCGTATTATTCATGTACTACCATTTTCTACTTTGTAACGAGATCTACTGGACGAAAATATAGTTAAGAACGTATGAAAATATCATATAAATAAACCAACAGAGATAGATAAAAATAATACTAAAATAGACAAAAAACAAACAGAAATCAAGCACTCTGGGCATCCAGAATGTATATTAATATAAGAATGTATATTAATGATATTTTCATATGTAAAATGTAAACAATAGAAATAAACAAAATTAAAATTGAAGCATAGACTGCTAAATCTCTATAACATAAAACTTATCCTGCAAAGAAAACATTTTTAATAGAGGATAGCGCAGAAGCTTCATATCCCCATAATGAAAAAACAAATAAATAATCCAACAGAGATAGATAAAAATAATATTAAATAGACAAAAAAAAACAGAAATCAAGCACTCTGGGCATCCACGCACCATTCTATTGGAAGTTCTTTATTTCTATTTTATTTTTAATTTTCGAGTTAGTTTTATGTTTATGGTTAGTCTCGAGGTTCCTCATGTAGTAAGCAGGCTTTTCTAATGTATTCTTTGCTTTTCAGGTAATAACTTTTATATAATTATGCAAACTAGTATTAAAGATTTTCTCATGGGACATGGCTCGTCGCGTTCTGTAACAACGAGCCCTGCTGCACGTCTTGTTCACGTGAGTGGTGGTTAATAAGTTACCTGAACAACTGTTACGTTTATATAATTTAAAATTAAAAAAATATGCAAAATGCAAAGATAAAAGGTGTCTTACGTGCCCTATGGCGAACAGTGGTAAAGTGGGGGTTGGTTCAGAATTGGCTGCTGTTTCGCCATAACCGTCACTTACGGAATTGGGGTGTGTACGCATCGTTTACTTTGCATTAGGATTTTTGTGTGCTTGCATGTAAGGTGCGTTGAGCCCATACTGTAAGTTGTGTTTGTCTTTTCATTTTCTTCTTGACTAATTACTTCTTTGGGGGACTCGGGGCCTTGGGATGTCTTTTGGGCTTACCTGCATCCTATTCAGAAAGTTCCCCTTGAGGTAACTGATATGGTTAGGCTCCCTGATGACGAGACCTGTCGGTTACCTCTGCTGTTTTATGGTTCAGTTCCGGCACTTATACAGAATCTTGCCGTTGGTGCGTGGATGCCCAGAGTGCTTGATTTCCGTTTGTTTTTTGTCTATTTTAGTATTATTTTTATCTATCTCTGTTGGATTATTTATTTGTTTCTTTCATTATGGGGATATGAAGGTTCTGCGCTATCCTCTATTAAAAATGTTTTCTTTGCAGGATAAGTTTTATGTTATAGAGATTTAGCAGTCTATGCTTGAATTTTAATTTTGTTTATTTCTATTGTTTACATTTTACATATGAAAATATCATTAATATACATTCTTCTAATTGTGAATATGGTTGAATTTTAGTGGTAAGGAAGATTATGTAGCTAATGAATCTTACAACAACATATGCAATTCTGAATTACTACAGATTCTTGTGCAGACTTTCAATGTCAATGGTTCGTAATTTCATCTGAACCCTGTTTTAGTTGATGACTTATATTTATGTGATGTGAACTTTTCTTTTCTGTTATACTGTTTTTACTTTGATGCCATGAACTAAACTTTCATCAAATATTTTGTACCAGGATTTTAATCAATACTGTGATACGTAATTTGTATTTAAATAATTCATGATCTCCATTTCCTTTATTTCTTCTTAAAAGTAAGATCATTTTCTTTCTTTACGTATACTTGCTTCTTTAAATTCCTATTTTAAACTAGTTGAATACAAACAGGATTTTGTAAATGAAAGTCTTTAAAAATTTAGCTTCCATAATCAAAAATAAATAAATAAATAAATAAAGATATTTCGCATTTCATTAGTGATGTGGTACATTGAGAATAAAATTGAAATTTCATATTTTAAATGCTTAACCTTCTGCTTACGGGGTGGGATAGCATGTATACCAAGAATGAATACATACACTCATGGACAAAAAAATTAGCGCACCAAGAAGGAGTCGTCAAAATGAAACGAAATTTTACATACGTAATGACTACTTTGATATAAGTAAATGATAAGAAAATCAAAGAAAAAGGATAATTTATTTCAGAGAAAAAGGCAAAAGAACGGAGGAGTTAATACTCCGTTGGACCCCCTCTAGCGCGAATGCACGATGCGATACGATCGGGCATTGAGTCATACAAGTTCTGTATGATGTTTTGAGACATTTCGTTCCATATTTGCTGTAACCTTGCCTCTAGTTCGTTCAAACTCGTGGGATGCCCAACTCGTCATCCCAAATGATCCCAGATATGCTCTATACATGACATCTCTCGGGTCCACTGGTCCCAACACCTCCTTACAACACAATCAGTGGCCTAATTGACGAGCTACTCGCCTAGCTGACCACCCAGCTTCCATCATCCCGACGATTCTCCCCCTATCAAACTGCGACAACTGCTTATATTGTCTTCGAACATGGCGTAATGGCATGTCTATCTCAGCTCTTCCTTTGTAAATGATTCAGCACACTCAAACAAGCTTTGGTTACATGTTTTATACTCCACAGAGTACGATGTTCAACGCCCTCTACCGGCTATACGTAATGCGCAATCACGCTGCATTTCTAATCATTTGCATATCTCCCCGACATGTACCTTCATTGCAAGTTTCGTTACGATCCCGCAATTATTTCTTGGTGCGCTAATTTTTTTGTCCATGAGTGTATATATATATATATATATATATACACTGAAGTGCCACTGAATCAGGTATACCTACCTAGTAACGAGTTGGGCCTCCTCTGGCCTTGATAAAGGCTGCCACACGATGAGGCATAGATTCAACAAGTTTCTGGAAAAGTTCCACGGGAATGGCTTGCCAAATATTGGCTAAAGCTGACCATAATTCAGTAAGGTTCTTTGGTGCTGTGTGATGGCCATTCACGCCTTGTTCCAAAACATCCCAAAGATGCTCAATAGGATTTAAGTCTGGGCTTCTAGGTGGCTAATTCATGACAGAGAAGTCAGAGGAATGCTCATCCAACCAGCCAGTAGCCAACCGGGACTTGTGAGAGGTACAGTTGTCTTGCTGGAAAACTGCATTACCGTGCGGATAACAGAACAGCATAAACGGATGGAGGTGATCACCCAGCAACTCTACGTACCGAATTGCATTGAGGGAGGTTGGTACACGCACCAAAGATCCCAAACTGTGCCACGAAAAAACACCCCAGACCATGATTGAGCCACCATGCCCTTGTACAGTTCCAGCCAGGCATGCAGGATCCATGGCTTCATGAGCCTGACGCCATATACTCAGCCTCCCGTCGGCGTTAACTAGTCGGAATCGAGATTCATCACTCCATACTACTCGTTTCCAGTCCTCTACACTCCAGTCTCTGTGCTCTCTTGCCCAGGTAAGGGTTGATTTATACAGGCACGTAAAGGGAACGTAACGGGAACGAGCCGAGCCCGGGCGCCGGCTGCATGTGTTTATACAGAGACGGAAGTAGAAAGTGGCGGGAACGTGTTTCATTAGTTGTGAAAGATTTGTAACGTCATGGCGCGGTTTCATTTTTCAGTTAAAGATTTAGCCATTATCACACTTTTGTTAGAGGAGAGCCAGGGCCGTGCTTAGGGGTGGACAAACCGGGTAACCGCCCAGGGACACCATTTTTATTTCTCATAGCAACACTTTTCTAAATGTTACGGGTTTTTAAAGAAATCCCTCATTTTTCGCGGTTTCTATAATTCAACTTATAAAAATATATGTTTCGATTTTTTCTAAAGAATCGCAGAAAGAATCTTAATTGACAAACTACCCTTTTGGTTCGAAAAATTTCTCGGTTAAAAAAACATGATTTATCTTCAATTCAGTTATAGTAAACCCTTGATTATAAATCCTTTTTTTTTTCAATATCAGTTTCTACTATCTGTCAGTCACTACATACAGTCATTTGAAGAACTATAAACCGTTTTGTCGGACTTTGTTCGTTTTCACGGAATAGTTGCAAACTGAGAAAAACGTGAACATATCCTTGTGAACGAATACTAATACCATTTGGTCAAATCTTTGCTCTATTCTAAGCAAACAATAGACAAGACATTTCTCCAGGGAGTGTAAGACAAATAAGTAAATGCACTCCAAACAGGGCCTCCCAGAGACTTAACGGGGCCTGGGGCAAACTTCTGTTTGGGGCCCCAAGAAATCTGATTAATCGAATAATTTTTTTTAAATATTTTTTTTATTTATTTATCTATTTTATTTTTTATTTTTTTTTTTTGGGGGGGGGGGCCTTTTTTCAGGAGATTATTTTGAATTTTGAAGTACGGTACAAGTTTCAGAATTTTCTTTCGGAGGAAATCTAATAAATAATTTCAAAAAAATTTTTGGGGGCCCCTCCGGCAGTTGGGGGCCTGGGGCAAAGTGCCCCAGTTGCCCCCCCCCCCCCTCTTGGCGGCACTGGCTCAAAACCTGTTGGGAAGAAAGGGGTCTGAAAGCTGAAGGAGTGAGGTAAACAAAAAATGGCTTTTACTTGTTCTCTCTATCATTATAATGGATTTTATTTCCCACTTTTCCCTCAAGAATTGAAAATATTACAAAGCAGGTACAATCAGAATGCTTTGAATACGGATTGTACGCCTGTCCTCCTTGGCAGTTATTTCTAATGAAAATGATCTCTCATCATCTTTGGACTTTCCACTTTTAATATATAATTTTGCTGCTGAGAAAGCAAGAAAAATTGCTTTATAACCAACAAATCCATACATGTAAGTATTTGTTTTTAACAATTTACACTTTCTAAATCATGTAAATAATTTTTCCATTGTTTCATTATTCATACAAATTGATAAATTTTATATTTTAGTGAAACAATTGTAATTTCAAGTATAATTTTCTCCTATTGCCTTCCGAATTGTCATTTTGAACTTTGGATTCAAGTATTTTGATGGGCCAAATCGTACAAAACCTCTCACCAGCTCAATGAGTTTTCATCATCCATATTAAATATCAAACATAAATAACAGTATGTAAATTATATCTTGAATAGCCACTTTTTACTTTCTGCCATGAACGAGAGACGACCGTGCAGCGAACGACTTCCTGCTTCGAATCGTTGGCACCGATTCTCGGCCAGGAATCCGCCGAGAATCGGACGTGTCACGGCGCAGTATAAACATTTCCAATGAAAAACAGGGAGGAAAGGATTACGACGACTCGTCGCGTGCTCGGCTCGTTCCCGTTACGTTCACTTCACGTCGCTATATAAATCGACCTTTAGACGTGCAGCCCGATGGTGAGCATAGAGCAATAGTACTTTCGTAGGTCGACGGCTCCCGAAACCCATACGGTGAAGCGAGCGTCGCACAGTCCGTTTACTGACTGTACGACTGGCACCGTCATTAAACTGGGTGGTAATTTGAGCTAATGTTCGGCTTTGCTGGCTACGTACAATACGTCTGAGCCGTCTCTCACCACGCACTGTCAAGGCTAATTGTCCTTTGCAGTTTGCCCGATCGCTAGTTTTTTTCCCACCATCCATGTATTCTTGGTATACTCTTGACACTGTCGACCTTGAAAATCCTAGCTGTCTGACGATTTCGGAAATTGAATGGCCCATGCGTCGCGAACCTACGATTTGTCCGCGATCTAAGGCGTCTAAATCAGGCAGTTTACCCATACTGGCAATTCCAACAACTAATTCAGAACAACCACAGTACGCGCTATATATGCAGTTACCACAGCGCCCTCACTTGCGCATACATGACGCGCAGCGCTACACAATTTGCATAGGCCTTGCTATCCCTAATGCAGTGGCACTTCAGTGTGTGTATATATATATATATATATATATATATATATATATATATATATATATATATATATATATATATATATATACTATAAGTATTTTTTAACACAGCATTTGGGCCATACGTAAGTTGAATGTTCGGTACAAATAGGTTGCGCACAGGAAACACAACCCTTTTTTGGCTTCCTATTTTTTCTTCAGTTAATAATTTCTTTAGGTTGTCAAAAGAATTGACTGAAGTATCACTACGAATGAACAGAAGTGCGTTTTCCGTAATACAACGTTTTGCGAACAAAAATTTATAAAACTCAGATAAGCAGAATAATGCCGCATGATTTTCAAAAGTTTCAAACCATTGTACTATATTTTCATGTTTTTCCCCCTTAAAGAGAGGTATCACTGCCTCAATATCAGAGAAGTTTACCATTATTTTTGTTTCTCCCATGCTTGACAATTTTGAATTTATATCGACATTTTCGATTTTAGAATAACTGTTTTCCTCGTCATTAGTGCTTTTGATTTCATGTTCTCTACTTGTATTACTTTTCTTTTTGACTCTAATCGTTTCGGTTCGGGTACAATTTTTGTTATTACGTATAAGGTTTTCGGTTTGAGTAGTATTTGCGTTAATTTTTGCAAGTTATACCCCACCCGTTTCGGTTTGAGTACTATTTTCATTATTGACTTTATTTGTAAATCCGGGCTGAAATTCAGCTTGTTCTGTTTTTTTTTTTTTTTTTTAACCAATGCTGAGGCACTTGTAATGAAACATTCGCCTGAATTACGCCGCAGTTTTTGCTGTCCATTTTATTATGAGGGCACCGTATAGGTGGACATCATTACCCCCTATGAAGGGACGACACGAACGGAGGCATTCTTCGTGGCGCAACGCTGGGATTCGATCTGAGCACCCTCAGCACCGAAAACCAGCGCGCTGTACCACACGGCCGCCACAAGCCCCAGCTTGTTCTGTTTCGAGACTAATTTTGTCTTCCGAAATGTCTTCTGCAATTATCGAATTTTTAAGCAGTTCGAAATTAGATAAGCACGAAATAATATGTTTAGTAATTTCCTCTTTTTCACCTTATCCCGAAATATTTAAAATATTGCAAATTTTAATCAATTCCGCTAACTTAAACTGTTCTGAAATTTCATCACATCAGCTACAAACTCTTTATCTCCAACTTCCTATTATATAGGAAGTTGGATTCCTATTATATAGAGTAGTCACTAAAATTTAAAACTCTATTACGATCTAATCTCGTGTTTCCATTTTGAAATATTAATTTATCCAATAATTTGACCGTTGAAGCTTTTTGCTTCTTCAAAGCTTTACAAATTACGTCAATATCTTTAAGTAACATGGTTACAATATTAATACACAAATTCCAAACTTTTTACACAAAAAACAAATATAAACCATTTGTAGAAATTATTCATTATTCAAGTCTAAAAAAAATTTCCTATCCACACTTATTTATGACATAATAAATAAAGAAAAATTATTCACGCAATGAATCACCACTTCCTTGAGAGAAAAAATAAAAAAAAGTTACTCCTTATGTATAGTTTTTGTTCAGATTTCACTGGAATCGTCATCTTTCACGAAGCGAAAAAAAATCGGCATAGATTGTCCACTTTCGTGTATTTTAATACGGGAAGCATCGGACTCGTACTGTTCTTTGATTATTCCATAGGTAGCACACAAATAGGAAACTTTCCAGGCTTTGGGATCCAGTTCGATCGTCCTTTTCAGAATACGTAAACCGCATTACTTGATGTCGCAGTGGCCGTAGAAATACTGCATCTGAACTGAAAGCTCCTAAAGCGCTGTTTATATCGTCTTTCATCTAGTCCAGTATCCGTCTCGGTTTAGCAGGGAAGTTGGCGGGTAGAAAATACACATTCCTCCAAGAACGGCGGAGGAGTCTTTAATAAATGTCAGCCCTCGTCTACGTCCCACAAAATTTAATCATTTTTGGGTCGGTCTAGCCCTTTTACAAACTTACCGGCTTGAAATATCATAGCAATAGAAACAGTTGAATTAGCAGATAGTGGAACAGCTATAAAAGAATTCTTCGGACGCAGTAAACAGGCGAATGATTTAAAATAGTTTTATTGTCGTTCATATGGAGTTCCCCATAGGGAGGGAGCTAGACCGTGTGACATATTATATATACAAACACTATCATAAAAATCCCGGCTTTACCATACCATGTTCACATTTTTATATCGGGAAAAACAGAAGTGGTGGTGCAAGGTGTTAATACCTATGACGCTATGTTACGTCATGGACTAGGGCGTGCCCGATGATTCTTATCGGCTCAGTCTCCCTAGACAGAGGCTGTTCTAAGTCTATGATGATATTTCTCTGTCTATAGGGGAACGAAGGTATTAAGTATTACAAACTTTATGCGCTATTACATCATCTTTAGAAATCAAATAAATTATGTTTTACAGGAATATGGACAAGTCAGATTATTAATATAAAAATTATTTTTATGTTACTTACACACACACACACACACATATATATATATATTCATTCTTGGGGTACATGCTATCCCACCTCCTAAGCAAGGGAATAATACTTACTACGAGAGAAATATTTAGAGAGATGTGCAAATTCACAAATAATTCGAATGTATTCTTGAAAACAAAACTTTGAAAATGAAAAGAATGATCAAAAGTTAAGAGAGGAATCTCAAGCACTAAATATTAATCATTTACCAATATCTTGAAGGGGTTTTCTCTTTTTAACTCTATCATAAAGCATTAAAGTATCAATCTTTACAGGAAATAAACTTCTGTATACTTCCTACTCGAAGAGTACATGCATCATTTGACTTCAACTGAGAAATCCCATAATGAGATCATTTACAATGCATCTACGAATCAGATATCAATACATGACAACGTGCTTGATTTGCGGCCTCGATACGCGTCGGTAAACAATTAAGTAATATCTGTAATTAATTATAACCAGCAATATCAACCACCGTATTCACGGTGTATAACTAATGCACTCTCTTATGTAATGGATTGAGGAATATTTTGGTCAATGAAACTGCCGACTCTTTTGCCAATCTGAAACTCTTAGGAAATTAAGGTAGTAAAAGAAAAAGCTTCTCTCTGCGAAAATCATACATCGAAGCGAATTTATAATTGAAATTAATATTAAATCCGCAGGTATTATGGAATACAACCTCAAAAAGATATCCTGTTTACTCGTATTTCAGTTTCAAAAATGCCATACTAATTGTTTTAATCATAAATATTGAATATATGTATGAAAATGGTTTTAATAAACTTATAACTGCAACATAAAATTAGAGAAATAATAAAACAAGCATGTAGGAATGTTCATATCCAAATAGTTTCATATCCAAAAAACATTGAATAATATCACAATAGTTATCAGAAAATTTTAAATAACGTTTTCATTTATGTAAATATAAAATAACCTTATTAATTTATATTTACATAAATGAAAACTTTAAAAAGGAGCACCAACTGTAAGTCAACTATTTTATTTCTAAATGGATTTTAGTAAAAAGGGTTCTTTACCCAACTAATATTCGCCCTTACTCTAAAAGGGAAATTTTCTTGACTATTTCCCCTGCAGACATTAAAAATTTTCCTAACATGCAACTTTTGAAAATTTTTGAAATCTAATTTCAAATCACTGTAAAAGGGATATTTTGTTGACTATTTCCCCTGAAGATATTAAGAATTTTTCTTCCAAGCAATTGTCGAAAATTTTCAAGTCTTATATTTAGCCAGTTCAGATATTTCCCTCAGGTTTTTCTTTTTTCACTGTGACCTGTGAATTTTTAAACTGACTGAATAACTTTATATTAGCTATTCATCCTATTTATAGAAACAGATTAATTTTTTGGATAGATATTCATGCTCCTAACATTAGGAATCTCTAACATTAAGATCCTCCTAACATTAGGAAATAATTATAGAAAGGAACCGAACCCACCACCTTCGTCATTCTAAAACGATATTTTATCAACTGAACTACCGCATCATGGGTGAGGAAAGGAATGATTGGTTGATAGCGCTACGGCCATTTTCACGAATACCTACGACAACTGGCAGTTGAGTTAATTAACAATGTTTCAGTGAATGCCCTCCAGATTTTTACGGATGGTATCAAGAATGATCAGAATCATGCTGGTAAGGGAATATTCATCAGTTACCCGAATGATGTAGATAAAGATCAAATTTAGAAATCCAGACTCATGTTCTGTTTTCGTGCCCAATTACTTGCCAGAGAGGAGGGTTTGAGTTCTATGAGAACTGATGTCAAGTTTATCGATACCTGGATTTTATCAGATAGTCGCAGCTCCATAAAGCAATTCAGTAACTGGACGAGAGTAGGCGACAGAGCTTATCCGTCCTACACCACCTAGGTTGTCTCTCTGTGAACCATGATATTAATTTGAAGTGGGTCCCCCCTCATGTGGACCCATTTGGCAATGAGATGGCTGACATCCTAGCAAAGGAGGGTATGGCTGAAGGTTCACCGACTTCTTCGGCTCTTACTTATCTGGAAGCTTATTCCTTAAGGAAATCTTTTATCCAGAATACTTGGAGGTCACCCCCGGTCCATTACTGGTACATTGGTGTCTGCCCTGGTAGTCCTCTTATCTTCACGGATGATAGAGCTGAGCAGATTGCAATCTTTAGGTTTGCAAGTGGTCACTTGAGGTACCTAAATTAGATCGCCAAAACAAAATATTTCCCACTTGTAAAAAGTGTAAAATGAGCAGGCCACTCCTGGTCAAATCCTAACTTGCCTAAATTTATCTATGGAGGATTTTATTGTCGATCCTATTAAGGGGCATAATGAGGATATATGGACTTATGGACCTGGTCTAGCACCGCTTGACCAGGTACATGATGAACTTTTTTTGCAACACGAGGGTTAATTAGACTAGGACTTACTTCTTAAAGCCGAATTCGAACGGCTACAAACATCAATGCCAATAGTTAATTCGAACCTACAGATTCTATTACCCAATGCCAGCGCCTTAGTCATTAGATAAATGAAATGTAATAATCCAAAAGAAATGTAATAATTCTTACAAAGTAAAGTTCTTATAAATCGCATACAACTCTAAAATAAGGTCTCTCGCAAATGAAGAAACAGAGAAAACGTGCATTAAAATCGACCATTTTATCCACCATATTAGGGAATGTTGTTTTGTTATCTCGACTAAAAGAAGACTTTTTCTACAAAATTTACAATTAAATTTTGTCATGATTGTAAAACTTCTGTATTGTATGATGTAGGGAAATAAAAGAATCTTTTCCTCTTTTCCTTCTTAAATTGATGGTTTAAACTCTGCCATTTCATATGTTAAACAAGACATATTAGATGAAAATGATACCATTGTTTACTGAGATTATTTCAAATGTGTGGAATATAAATAACTCCTGGTTAGTAACTCCTTTACATTAGTGTCGCCGGAATCTTGGATCCAATTACATACATGGACGAACCAACTACTTTGTTATAACTCTTACTACGACTGTAATAATAAAATCTCCCCTAAACTTCTTTCTTTCAGCATTACAGAACAAGAGAATGTAATGATTTAGGTGCATAGCCGAGTATATAAAGCTTAAAATTATAGCGAACGTTTAAGCGAATATTTAGAAGAAAGAATATTTTAGCGAATATTTTAGCGAATATTTTAGCGTAAGAATAGCAGCAAGCTGAAATGACACAAAAGCTAAGTTTGCACTATTTCTGTTCATTGCACTCTTTCGGTTATAATCTTACTCCTTTGGTACTTGTTATTCATTTACTGATTTTTAACTGTGGATACCGCATCATATCAGACTGTGTTATGACCATTGTTTACATGGGGCTAGAATTTTCACTAATTCCCGGATAGAGGAATTGAAACAATAATCTAGCTCAAACATGTACTTCGTTACTGGCTTATAGTAAATCTCTTAAGGTTTTTGTAATGGTATAATCTATATATATAAAACAGTTCCGTAACTGACTGACAGATAACACACAGGCCAAACCGCTAGACCTAAAGGGCTAAAATTTTGTATGGTGTTTCTTCTTATAGTATAGGAGTGCACTAAGAAAGATTTTTTGAAAACTTATTAGATTTTTTAAAATTAAATTTTTAAGCTGTTTTTGTAACTTTTTTAAGTTTCTGTTTAAAATAATAATCTGACGGTTATAAAATTTATATCACAAGAGAGATTATAAAAATTTCTTTAAAATGAAGCATTTTTTGAACCTTTACCTACATTTTCTGATTTTTGGTGAATTTTTAAAGATTTATTTTTAGAATTTAATTTATTAAATATTAAATGCTGTCACGTGGTTTCGTTTCTTTTTGTGATGCTTTAAATTAATTGTGCGTCACTTGCATAACAACGAAATAAATTAACAAAAAATGTTAAAATGCGGTAAAAGATAAAATTTAACCACTAGACTAATTGAGATAGAAGTTTTTAAAGAATTTAATTCAAATTAGAATGTTTTATGGATATTAAACGTACAAATTAATTGCATACATTCACCGTTTTATTTAATTTGAATATACTCCGTAGCGAAGCACGGATATTCAGCTAGTATAGTATAATAGGGTACAATAAAAACTTTATTCAGCCCACCCATACTATTATTTACTGCCCAATCTCTCTTTTTTCATATAATTTTATTTATAAGGCAAAAAAAACTTATATTCATTAAATATTTCTTTTAAAATTATTATGCTCTATACCCTTATACACTTCCGAAACAGAAACGTAGTAATGTAATATTTAACAAAGACTTCGTCCTGTTCAGTTAAAGCATTTTCAAAGGGCAAATGCTTATGACTCAATTGCCATAATTCCTTTGCAAAAAATTAATTTTCTTTTCAAACTATACCAAACACTGCAAATGAATACAACAAATAGAATAAATTAAAGCGGATTTAATTATAATTTCACTAATAGCAGTTAGTTATAAAAGTCAAAATTATTGGTTCATTATTGCGGTGGCTTTATAATTTATTTCATTCCAAATAAATTTATTCCCTTTGATTAAAATCACTGATTTCTTTAGTATTATTTTTAAAGAGGGTTCATTACAAAAGAACAGAGTAATAACCCAATTCATCTTTAAAATTAATTAATTTTTTTTAGCATAAGCATGAAATGCTTAAATTGGAAATAAAATATCGTTTAATAACTAATGAATTTCATGATTAATTTTTTTTCTCATTAAATTTTCAATATGATACCTCCACTTAATTTGAAGCGAACGAAAGGGATAAATTATACATCCATATTTTATAATTATCAAAATGCATAATTTCTGAATTAATATTGATTAAAATAAATAATGTATGTCACACTTATCTCCACAAAAAAATATGTCTTATTAAAAAACTCAAATAACGTTACAAAAATTTAGTTCTCAACTTATTACTTCTTTTAAATATGAATTTGTTTAATATTAAAAATAATCATTTTTTCATTGACGCAAATACTTAATTAAACCCAGCATTTTTACATCTTACCAAAAATGTAACATGGAATTAAAAATATGAAAAAAAATGTTTATAGATTTCTTTAAGAAATATAGCAACTGTGTCAGTGAACGCAACCCAAAATCTTTCACCGAAATATAAATATATGCTTCAATGTAAACGGCATTCATTTTAAAAAGAAATCTATTTTGTTAAACAATGTCATGAAAAATGCCCCTAGGAACGAACAGAAAAAATACAAATATCTCCTATTAATATCGAATGTATAATAGTTGTAAAAGAATATTTAATCCACGAGATTATATGTCACGATTGATTTACAATTCATGTCGGTTGCGTTTAAGTATTCTTCCTTTAAAATGAAAGAATTGTATAAAAGGTATAAATGGTTAACAAATAATTAACGCTGTTTGATATGTCATGCATTTTTTTATTATCTTAGTAATCGTTTCTCCAGTCTCACTGATGTTAATAAATTCTGTAGCCAGTAAAAAATGCAGAATAATTTAATTTATGAAATTGCTTTATACACGGACATATTTCATTTTTCCTTCTTTTCCCTGAGTGCTTATATGATAGTGCAGATACCACCAATTAACTACAAATTACGAGTAATTCCTTACTTGACTTAACGGATAAATTAGGAATGGACACTTAAATTCATTTCAACCTCTAAAAACTAAATATTAGGTTTTTATTTTAACAAATCATATATGAAATATTTAATTTTAAAGAACTGTATAATGGAATAAATTTTAAAACATATTTCCAGGTAAGGACTGCCGACGATGACCGATAGAATTCTTTCTTTTGGGCTAAATGGAGAAAATTTTACCAAAGCTAAGCAGTGTAGCAGATAATTTAGCAAAACATACAACACATGAAAATTTTTGCAAGAATGGCATTTTGAATTTCCCGAATATTGTCTCCTAATTATTGTCCATTTCGAAATACCGTTGACTCAGGCAACTACCTCCTTATGCAAGTTATTTCAGATTGAGATTGCTTGAATTCAATTTAATTCTTTTCTTTACGCAAATTTATCAAATAAACTATTTAAAAACTGGCTTAAACTCACTATATGTTTATACAATCGCTCAAATACACTCATCAGTTTACATAAAGCACTAAATTACATTTGTAACTCTCAGTTTGTCATCGACTACTGGCAAATTTAAAGAGATTTTGTTACTTATTTTCAAAATGCTAAATACTAAATTATTTTAGAAAAAAATTTGTTTTTAAGAGAAAAGATTAAAGTAGAGTGAAGTAAAAATTTTATAGAAAGATTATATTACGAGCTTAAATATTCATAAACATATTACGGTAAATACAGAATTCTGAGAAGATCACAATATATTTACCAGTTATTATAAAGCAAGAACCAACGTATTTAACTATTATTATGAACAAATGCCAAATTGTTTAAACAGATTTAGGGAAATATCTTACATGAAAACTAATGTCTGATAACTTTGTTTCCCAATAGTTAAGCAAAAGCGTACTTATCTTTCATATCTATATATATAAAACAATTCCGTAACTGACTGACACATAACGCACAGACCAAACCGCTGGACCTAAAGGGCTGAAATTTTGCATGGCGATTCTTCTTATAGTGTAGGGGTGCACAAAGAAGGATTTTTGAAAAATTCTTCTTAGATTTTTTAATTAAATTTTTAAGCTGTTTTGTGACATATTTATAAGTTTGCATTTAAAATAATCTTAGGGTTATAAAATTTATATCGAGAGAAATATCATAAAAATTACTTTAAAATTAAATCTTTTTCGAATCATTACCTCCATTTTATGATTTTTGGGAAACTTTTAAAGATTAATTTTTTGAATTTAATTTATTAAATGCTGATCACGTGGTTTCTTTTCCTTTTGTGAGACTTTAAATTAATTTGGCGTCGCGTGCATAACAACGAAAGAAATTGACAAAAAAATATTAAAATACGGTAAAAAGATAAAATTTAACCACTAAACGTATTGAGATGGAAGTTTTTTAAGAATTTAATTCAAATTAGTATGCTTTATGGATATTAAACATGCAAATTAATTGCATACATTGACTGTTGTATTTAATTTGAATATTTCCATCTACCTCATTTTGTCTATAAAAATATCCGTTACGATATTTTTATAAATATATTTTTAGGGTGTTTTTTGACATTAATTGCATATATTGACTGTTGTATTTAATTTGAATATACTCCGTAGCGAAGCACGAGTATTCAGCTAGTATTTCATAAAACTCCGAATTTCCGTTTTTAAACATTTTCTGTTTAAAAAAAATTAAGGGCCTGTTCACATAGGAGTCCGTTGCGTTGCGTTAAGGAAAAGATGACGTTGAGACGAAAATAAACCAATCATATGCCTCCAAACGATTAGCAATGAAATTTTTAACGCCTATGATTGGTTTATTTTCGTCTCAACGACATCTTTTCCTTAACGCAACGCAACGGACTCCTATGTGAACAGGCCCTAACACAGACGATAAGACCTATTATTATTTTGAAAACTGGGAGTATTAAAATCCACTTTGTAGTGTCATGTTTACTTCAATGTACTGATACATTCAGCGAAAAACACGGACCCCACTTTAGTGCAAATGGCACTTTAGTGCAAATAAGCTGGAGGTGTACCAGTATTAAAATAAGATAGAAGTGACTATGAACATGAATGTGAGACTAACTCCATTTTTTTTTAAAGTGGAGTTGCACCACTATTCAAATAAGGCCTTCATATAATAATGTAAAAAATAAAACACAAAACCTAAATGTTGTCAATTTTTTACTTAAAATTATTTTCTGTTATTTGATGCTGAGATAAACTTTTGACTATTTTAAACAAATCAGGTTTATACTTGCTGCATACTTATCTCAATACGTCATAAAGGTAAGAATCAGTAAGTTGATATCTATATATCTTCCTCTCATATCGCACCCCAGCAAGAAAAGTGACACCAGTCAAACAGTGGCAATTTTTATGTTATGCCATTGAAATATATGTATGAAGTTCCCCATCGTGCACGAAAAGCGACACATTTATATCTCGAAATTTGTCCACCTGAGGGCAGTTGTATCTGTTTGTAAGGTTTACATAAGATTCGATTCACAATAATCGAACTTTTAGGTGAATAAAGTGAAAGAAGCCGCTTAAGATATTATAATTGCAGCATACGCTGTTGGTATAAATACCAAGCAGCTAGATTAAAAAGGGGTCGACGAAGTGTTGAGAAAGTGAGAGGAGGTGTAAGGAGGAGTAGTGCTGACGAAACGAAGTATGGAGCTCGAGCTAGGCTTAGAGTCTGATTTAATAATAGTTGAGTTTTGCGAGCAGCCGCTGGAGACATATCTAGGTTGCTTCAAACCTACGCGAGTTCTTGTTAGGCCCAAAGTTTACGTGGCTGCACTGTTGGTTAACTTTCAAAGTATCTGTGTGTATTTCAAGTGTATTTTTCTTGAATAAGTAGTTATACAACTGAATATATTGTATTGTATTTCCCTTGCATGAATGCTATAATATATATCTCGTACTAGTAGTACGTATGCTTTATGTTGAAAAGCAAATTGACATATGCACATATTTAAATAAACATTGTTGTTACACTGCTGGTCACTGTAAATGCAACACCCTGAAGGAAACATGCAAATAACATGAAATTTACAACATGCATTAGCGGAGGTGAGATATGCAAAGGATTAGAATTTCAGCGCAGACGCACATCACGCGCGCCTGTGGCGCCACTTCAAAGCGCTATTTAAGGCTTGGAGATTTCGAGGATTTCAAGTTCGGCAATTGTGTTTTTCTTGTGGTTTTTTCAAAAAAACGATCAATTATGCCTCGTCGAAAACAACGATCATCTTTTGGTCAAGTATCCGAGTTCGACAGAGGAAGGATAGTGGCCTACCGAGATTGTGGATTATCTTTCAGGGAAATCGGTAGTCGTGTTGGACGAAACCAAACAACTGTAATGCGGATATGTGATCGTTCGATGCAGGAGGGTACGACGGACCGGCGTGTTCGATCGCATCCACCTCAGCGCACCACTTGACGTGATGACAGGCAAATTGTGCGCATGGCAGTGACGGATCGCTCAGTCACATCACAAACCATAGCACAGCACATGCAGTCTGTAACGCATAATCCAGTGTCAGCGCGTACCATTCGACGCCGTTTACAGCAGAGTGGTCTGTCCGCAAGACGTCCATGAATGGAATGAAATTGTCTTTACTGAC